>MJUU01044897.1:15435-67166 GCA_002080025.1 Modiolus philippinarum
GCAATATTGGCCCCTTTGACCCCTAATACCTCGGAAACAGTAAGAGCTACACCAAATCTGTTGACATACTACTGAAAGCGTACAATGTGAGGAATCTAAAGAAAACAATCCCATTGAAATCGGATGAAAAATAGAAATTTTAGGTATTCTGCATGTTTGCAATTTTGCCCCGTTGGGCCCCTCAAGAAACAAGTTATCAAAAATCTAATGGTGCAGCGCTATGTTAATTTTTCATAAGGAATCAAATGCAAAAAACTGCATCAAAATCGGACTAATAATAAAAAAATTAAAATTTTTGAAATTTGCCCCTTTTGGGCCCCATTTATCTCGTGAACGGTACATGCCACGTGAAATCCGTTGCCATACTACTGATTGGAAATTTCCTCAGGAGGACACTGAAAGAAACCCCATCAAAATCCGATAAATAATAAAGATTCTTCAGTCAAATATACGAAAACATCAAATTTAACCCTTTTTGGCCCCTTTTTTAAAAACGAGAGGGGCCACAATGACCAAAACTAAGCCAAGCCTTCCTTTTATGCCAAGGAACATTGTGTTAAAATTTCATAAGGATTGGTCAACTGAAACTAAAGTTATTGACCAAAAACAAAAGTGTCTACAGACGACAACGACGACGACGACGACGACGCCAACGACGACGACGACAGCACCATACCATTATACGACCGCAAAATTTTTGCGGTCGTATAAAAATTGAGGTACTTTGTAAAAGTGATATTTTGGCCCCCTTAGGCCCCTTATAACTCGGAAACGGTAAGAGCTACGCAAATTCCGTCGACACAACACTGAAAGCTCATGTCAAGACGAATTCAAAGAAAGAAACCCCATCAAAATCCGATGAAAAATAAAAATTTGAGGTACTTTGTAAAAGTGCAATTTTGGCCCCGTTTGACCCCTTATAGCTCGGAAAGGGAAAGAGTTATCCAAAATCTGATAGTTGTGCACCATGTTTATTTTTTCATAAGGAATCCAATGAAAAAAACTGCATCAAAATCCGACTAGAAAAAAAAATAATTAAAATTTCCCATAGGGTCCAATGTTAATCAATGGGTCCCACTGGCGGCCATCTTGGGTTACGCACGGACATATCGGACACAATTTTTCATTTACACCACCCAAGGACTATTGTGACAAAATTTGCTTGCAATTGGACCAGTGGTTTCAGAGGAGTTGATCTTTAACGACGGACGACCGACGGACGGACAGACGACGACGACAGACGCCAAGTGATGGCAATAGCTCACATGACCTTTTAGGTCAGGTGAGCTAAAAATAACTGCACAATTTCATTGGTCAAAAGCGAAAATCTCGACCTAATATAGAAAGTCTATATATTGACGACCTGCAGTGAAAGAAATACCGGAAGTAGTCAATAAATCGACAACTGGCAGTAAACAAAACTTATCTGGGTCGTCGATATAGTGAGGTCCTGCAGTACTAGGGTTAAGTTCACTTAGCAAAATTTAAAACATTTATCACCTGAAGATTTCTGAAATGCAGCATAAAGAAAAAGCAATTAATATTTTATCTTATTGATACCCCACCTCACTATAGTACCAAAATTTTCAAACTCTGAAACCACTTTCACATTTGAACCCAAATTGAATGTTTTCCTTTTTATGTCTGCCACATTAAGAATGCCTTTTTAAATTTTTCCATGATGATATTACCCGTTCTTGAATTAAGATACTATATAGCGGGTAATTTTTCGTGAGGTTGTAATTTTTGCTATATTCACAAGATTTCTGGAAGTCTAAAAATAAAAACTCGCTAAATTAAAGTCAGTATATCTTTATACATGTCTTTCCCTTGCACAAAATTCTATTTGCGAAAATTAATGAACGCCAAAATTTAATTCCCCTCTTCATTGAATGAACTCTGAACTTTGGCAAATGCCAAAATTACCAGCTATACGGTACTTGAGATGAAATGTGCTTAGAGTTCTCATCCAATACAAGTAAGCAACCAAACGGAAGTACATATTTTAGTGATACAATAATTATTACCATGATTAGGTATCACAGGAGAAATGGTTGGAAATCTCAGACTAAAATTGTCATAACATTGTCTACACAAAAAACCTTTTAAGATATTGGATATATCAAAATACAGAGGAAAGAGTTCCTAACATTCACTTAAAATCAATGATCAAGATTCCTCTGTAAAAAGATATTAGCCAGTTTGGATCTTTAGAGGCAACAGAAATTCTTGTCTTGTACAAGACAGAAAATTACCATCCAACAAAAACTTTTTTTAAGTCACTGACATCACTTAGGAATGTCTGGTGTCAAGTAGACTTTGGGTGAAGAAATCATATTTTGTAAAAAATTTGAAAATGCAAAACTATGAAATCTCAGACACCCTAGTATCTGGTAAAATTTCAATGGTTATTTGACTTTGCAAGCCTTGCAGAGAAATACAATGTACTGAAATATTACTCTTGGTTGTCAGAGATTTTGCACTTTCAGTGTAGTTAATATTCTTAAAATAATTATAAATAAAGGGATAACAGGAAACACCTACAATGGCTGAAAATTATAATTACATGCCACAATCTGTCGGGAAAACACATAGGAAAAACATGAATATGACAAAAGACAAACGTAGACAACGATAGGAACTTGAGACAACCGGACTTGGTACCGGCACTAGCAAAAGCCAGCTGTAGGGTTAAACGGGCTTACGGGTACCCAAACCTCCCCTTTATGTGTACTGCTTCCCTAAGTATAATAAACATATGAATAAAACCCAATACAGGTAGACTACTAATTCCATGACGGCAATCTTGAAAGGAGAGAATATGACAATACATGATTTTTAAAGATGGGTCAAGGGTTGCGCACCGCTAAACTGCCTGCTAGCTAAGGAGCCTAGTCTGATTCAGAATCTTTATGTCTCATCTTTTCATGGTACTCTACTGCTCTCCATTTGAAAAAGACAGAATTTCTTACAATAAATATCCAAGTCTTATATCTTGTCTTGTGAAAGAAAATATCAATCTTACATGATTTTTCTATGATAGACAATTTTATTATCTTCATCACCAATAAGTAGTACACAGGTATGGTTAGGTGATGTCGTCTTCTTCTCCTGAAGTTGTTCCTGGTTTGCTATACTCAAGTGAAGCCATAAATCTGCTGTACTGTTACTATATTTAGAAACCTATGAAGAAACAAATCAAACAACCATGATATGATCATATCAAAGTACTATAAATCTGTTATCTTATTACTTTATTAAGCAGCATATAATGAAAAGAATCAAACAAACTCCAATATTCAAAAGAGGGTAATAAACCAACACTAACATTTCTTATCAGTAAACTTTCATATAGTCATTAACCCTTTACCACCCACCCCTTTGAAAAAAGTGCTAATTTTGGCATTTTTTCGTTCTAAAATCAGAATTTGACGACCGGAAGTGAAGTAAATCTTCTGATTTAGTGATGCATGTTAAACTTAAGAGTCTTGTCCCTCCATTGATGGCAACCGGTAATCGATTCAATAACACTTCCGGTCTACATAAATGTTTATGGAGAGCTAAATCTGCAGAAAATGTCATTTTTTCCAATTTTCGAGTTTAATGACCTCTGGTGACCCCAAACCGCATTCATACTGATCTTCTATCTTGTTCACAGAGTTCACTTATGTGACATTACTTTCAGACTAAAAGAACAGTTCTTACTTACACAGTGATGGAGAACCAGTCTTCTTTTCATGCCTGACCCCATGAAAAATAACCGATTTTTGTCTTTGAAAAATTCGTTTGGGGATTGATAGTGCTCAATTTTTTCCGAATCTGACTGCAATACTACATAGCTGCTAAAAATGACAAGAACAGAGTCCTAGCATTCTGATGAGCCGAGTTGTATGACATTCAGTAAAGTATGGAGGACCCTATCGAACATTTAAGACAAAATGACCCTATAGGCATCCAGAGACGCTAGTGAGTGGTAAAGAGTTAATGAAAAAAAAAATCGAAAATTTTTTTTTAAGGTTTTTCAAGTAAATATTGTGTGCTTAGTGTGTTTTGGGCTCAAAATGAGCAGAAATCACCATTTTAGAGACAAAAATTGAAATTTTGTTTTTTGATAATTAGAAACTTATATAATGTATCAATCAATCTCCAATCTACTAAAAAGAGTTGGAAGTCTTATTTCTTCTGAAAATATTTTACATGAATATCAAATAACAATAGCTCCATAAGGGAAATGAATATTTCCTTCCCTAAGTCTTATTTCTGATAATTTGAAAATATCACCTCCCTTGTTCCATTAATACATACTTATTATGAAAAATATTCTAGTGAACAAAAGGTATACCACATGGCTAATATTTATGGTAATTTTAGAAATCATTAACCTGCTCAATAGTCAGTTCATATTTAGGGAGTCCAGCTACAGCATCTCTGATCTGGTTACCAAATGGAGGGTGTCTGTTTACAATCTGGAAATGAAGAAATACAAAAAACAATGTATACATATAGTTTCTACAACGAGAACAAAGTTGATTATGAAATTTCTCACATCATGTTAAATAAATTTTGCTAATGTTTGAAAACAAGGCTTGCCGAGTTTTTAAACATTTGAAAATTTTTTTAACAAGATGTGAGAAATTTCATAATTAACGTGTTTAAGTTGTAGAAAATGTTTCTCTAATGACATAATGTAAAACACCGAGGATTATGTTCCGAATAGATGTGGCGGAAAATTTCATGTGAGTTGTTCTCTCACTAGAGATGAGAATATTTTTATCACACCGGTCAGGATTTGGTTAAATTTGCTAGAAATTAGAGGAAGCTTATTAAAATTGTAGTGACTAAACATGGGTTTGTAATACCAGTTAAGCACAGTTTCTTAGTTTATGAAAGTAAATTTGGTAAGCTAGTAAGTATGCTAGAAAACAGTATGGCTATTGAAAGGCTTGTGTCTGGAAGACTTATGCTATCTCCTAACAATTAAACAGACAGATATACAGACTCACTGATGCGCAAATGAAGATATGGATCTGGGTAAAACAATGTAATAAGACTTTAACTGGAGTGGTTTATATATAAGAGGTTAATACAAATGTAGCTAAGGGTATTTATTTTTAAACCAAACAAACAGATGATCTTACTCAAAACTCAGACAGAAACAAGATCGTTATGAAATTTCATGTGTATTACGTTATGAATGCCAAAAAAATATGATAATTAGCATAAGAAATACATATATCTGTATCTGAAAATATCTTACAAAAATAATCAAATTACAATCAAAGAAAACAAATTCAGAGAAAATAAACAAAAAGCATGGATCAACTGAGATTCCCATATAATATTTCAATAAGCATCTATGAACAAAGCAAGCAATAAACTGTCAATAAAATGAACAATACAGATAATTCAGAATGCAGAAAAACATAAATCTATTAAGCAAACAATCAACTTTCTTCCAAAATTAAACATGCAGGAACAAACTGTACCAATTCTAATTCTCTTGGATTTGTCTCTTCTATTTTTTGGAAAGATGATATGCCAGCATTGACCAAGGCATTAGATAAAGTAGGACCTGAAATCATTTGTAAATATTAATTAGAGTTAAACTTTGTTAGCTCAAACACCAAAGAGCCATTTATTTCAAAGAGTGAAGAGGAAGACGGCGAAGGTGTAGGAAGGAAATTTCTAATTATGATCGACATGAATTATGTTATGAAAAGAGTAAGATGGGACAGATCTCCCTTACTAACCTTACAATATTTTAAGGATAACCTAATTTTAAATGCAATCTTACGATATAGTATGTTATTTATAACAGTTCTACTTTTCAAATTCTAAGTACAATTTTTCTGTTAACATCCTTGTATGGGAACTCTTAATCAGTGAAACTGGAAAAGTCTGAACACATGAAGTTTCTTTAAATTCATAGCCATCTCTGATCTTATTTTGGAAAGGTCTTCATTAATGAGACACACATTTCTCCCAAATTAAGGAGACCTGAAAAAGGCTGAAACTTCCCTCATTCATTATTAGTTTAGGTTTTGTCAAATTTTAGGTACCGGTAATTAGAAAATTGAGACAAAGAAAGTTTATAGTTTTTATATATTCCTTTCTAACTAACACTATACTGTTTGTAAAGTAAATCTTTCACAGAAACCACAGGTGCATTTTTTTAATCAATCCTTTAACAATGATAAGTAAAGCCAAATATGAGAATCATGTCAATACTCTAAAGAAAAGAATTTGTAATAAGCTTTTCCATATGAAACACATCAATAAAAAGAACTACATGTACATAAACATGCATATAATACTATAAGCAGCCATTAACACTGAATGCAGCTTCACATGTAATTTACGATGATTTTTCTGGAATATAGCATTTATGTCCTACATCCATATGCATTTACCAAAACAAATAAAGGTATACAGTATAATATAAAAGGTAAGCTATACAACTCTTACCAATGCCATCCAACTGCTTTGTAACATATTTTGAATCTTCCCAAAGTCTTGCTCTAAAACTTTTACAAATTTGAACTGAACTCAAGAGAGATTTAAATTCTGGTTTCATCCACAACAATTCTAACAAACCTATAGTAAGAAAATATAAGTTATTAATATTTACATTTAAACTATTGAAAAAATACAATATATGAAATAATAGGGTTATTCTAATAGTTTTCTGAATCATACATACTCCCTTTTAATTTACAAGAACAAGGCAACTCTAAACAGGTGCAAGACTTTCCCCCTGCAAATAATCAAGCCAGTGGGAGGAAACTCAATACATGTCATTTATATAATACATGTACATGCAAAATATTAAGATGATACAAAACAGCTTAAAGATTTTTGGTATGTGATGGATTGTACTATACAGAAATAGTCTATTCACAAAATTCTTTTTATGGAGAAATATTCAATATTTCAGCACACATTACCACATAGCAGTTTTTATTGAATTCAAAAGATTTCCACCTCCCTGCAGCCACATATTGTGACAAACCAATAAAAGTAACATATACAAATGCATTTGTTAATCATTTGGTTTATTCATCTTCTTCTTCCGATACACAGCTGACTCATTACTGAGCGTTATACTCTGAGCATAGCAGATCTTAACATGAGGTTGCACGCGTTGTCTTGCTAGGTATACCCCCACTCGTATTATCTTAAACATTCAAAAGGGAAAAATGGCTATGTCCTGCCAAACAGGTAGTTGATATTGTAAGCTGACCAAAATGGCAGACGACACATTCCCCCTATATATAAAGTCAAAAACCAAATTTTATATAAATCTGCCTAGCAGTAGCAGAGTAAAGTGCTGGCATAACTTTGAAAGCTTATATCATGAAGAATCTTAAAAAAAAATCCTATCGCAATTCGATGAAAAATAAAAGATTTCACATATATTGAAAAATTGCAATTTTGTCCCCTTTAACCCCTTGTAGCTCAGAAACGGTAAAAGCTAAGCCAAATCCATTTACATAGTGCTGAAAGCTTATATCAAGAGGAATCCAAAGAAAAAAATCTCATCAAAATCCGATGAAAAATAAAGATTTCACATAACTAGAGAAATTGCAATTTTGGCCCCTTTGACCCTTTGTAACTTGGAAACCGTAAGAGCTACACAAAATCTGTTCACATTCTATTTAAAGCTTATATCATGACGAATCAAGAGAAAAAAAATCCCATTGAAATCCGATGAAAAATAAAAATTTTATGTAATCTGCATGTTTGCAATTTTTTCCCCATTTGGCTCCTCATAACTCGGAAAGGAAACAAATTATCAAAAATCTGATGGTACAGTGCTGCACTTATTTTTCATAAGGAATCCATTGCAAAAAACGGCATCAAAATCGGACTTAAAAAAAAAAGTAATTTTTTTTAAATTCGCCCCTTTTGCACCCCATTTATCTCATGAAGGGTACATGCAACATGAAATCCGTTGCATATGCAACGTGAAATCCGTTGCATATTTCTGATTGGAAATTACCTCAGGAGCACACTGAAAGAAACCCCATCAAAATCCGATAATTAATAAAAATTCTACAGCAAAATAGGTGAAAACACTTAATTTTGCCCTTTTTGGCCCCTATTTTAAAAACAGGAGGGGCCATAATGACCAAAACCAATCCACACCTTCCTTTTGTGCCAAGAAACACTGTGTTAAAATTTCATGAGGATTGAACAACTTGAACTTGAGTTATTGGCCAAAACTAAAAGTGTCTACAGACAACGGCGACGACAACGACAACAACGACGACAGCGCCATACCATTATACGACCACAGAATTTTTGCGGTCGTATAAAAAGGGGAAAAATGGCCAGGTCGGGCCAAACAGGAAGTTGATATCGTAAAGTGACCAAAATGGCAGATGACACATTCCCCCTATATATAAAGTGAAATACCAAATTGAAATAAATCAGCACAGCAGTAGCTGAGAAAAGTGTTACAAAAAATTTCACTATGTCCAATAAAGAGAAAAATGGCTAAGTGCTGCCAAACAGGAAGTTGAAATATTCATCATTCCAGCACATTCTTGATATGGTAAGGTGACCAAAATGGCAGACCACACATTCCCCTACATATAAAGTCAAATACCAAATTTGAAATAAATCAGCCCAGCAGTAGCTGACAAAAGTGCGATGAAAATTTTCACTGTTCAAATATAGGGGAAAAAATGGCTAAGTCCCGCCAAACAGGAAGTTGATATCATAAGGCAACCAAAATGGGAGATGGCACATTCTCCCTATACATTAAATCAAAGACAAAATTTAAATTACATTGACCCAGCAGTAGCTGAGAGAAAGGCGACAAAAATTTTCACTATGTTCAACTAGAAGTGGGAGCAGTCTCAAACGACAGCTAATCCCCTCGCCCAATGTCAAGAAATAATAACCCTAATATAATCTATATAAACATGTATGAATGTTAAAGGTACATCCACTGAACATTAAGATCATTGATGTCTAACATGTAGTATCTCATATATAAACATTAATGGAAACATTAACCCAAGGCAGTCAAGTGTAAAATGTTGATCAAAGTGACCCAATTATCATCGGAAGCTGCAAGACTCTCCAAGATGTATCCACTGACCAAAGATAATTGATGTAACATATATAATATCTCATGAACCTTAATGAAAAACTTTAACCTGAGTCATTGAAGTATAAAAGCATCTGAAGCAGCATCACTCTCCAATATTCACTGACCTAAGATGACTGATGTGTTTCATGTAGTTTCTCTGATATTAACCTTAATGCAAACTTTAACCTGAGTCATTGAAGCATCAAATGTAGGTCAGAAGCACCCAATTATCATCTGAAGCAGCATAACTCTCAAAACACATACACTGACCAAAGATGATTAATGTGCCACATGTAGTTTCTCAGAAATGAACCCTAACACAAACTTTAACTGGAGTTTTTGAAGCATAAAATGTAGGTCAGAGTGACCAAATTATCATCCACAGCAGCATCACTCTCCAAGACGCAGCCTCTGACCATAGATAATTGATGTGCCACATGTAGTTTCCCAGATATGAACCTTAACACAAACTTTAACCTGAGTCATTGAAGCATAAAATGTAGGTCAGAGTGACCCAATTATCATCCGAAGTAGCATCCCTCTCCAAGACGCACCCACTAACCAAAAATGATTGATGTGCCACTTGAAGTTTCTCCTATATGAACCTTAACACAACCTTAAACCTGAGTAATTGAAGCGTAAAATGTAGGTCAGACTGACCCAATTATCATCTGAAGCAGTATCACTCTCCAAGACGCACCCACTGACCAAAGATGATTGATGTGCCACGTGTAGTTTCTCCTATATGAACCTTAACACAAACTTTAACCCGAGTCATTGAAGCGTAAAATGTAGGTCAGAGTGACCCAATTATCATCAGAAGCAGCATCATTCTCCAAGACGCATCCACTGACTAAAGATAATTGATGTGCCACATGTAGTTTCTCAGATATGAACCTTAACACAAACTTTAACCTGAAGTGGGATGGACGGACGGACGGATGGACGGGCGAGATGCTATATCCCCTCCCCAACTCTGTTGGGCGAAGGGTTAATAAAGGGGAAAAAATGGCAAAGTCCCACCAAACAGGAAGCTGATATGATAAGGCCACCAAAATGACAGATGACACATGAAGTCAAATACCAAATGTGAAATAAATAGGCCCAGCAGTCGTGTAGAAAAATGTGATAAACTTCGGATGGACGGAAGGACGGATGGACGGACAAGGGTATTCCAATATACCACCCACTCACGAGTGGGGGTATAAAAATTTATATGTTACTCAAAGTTAAATTTATAGGTTGTACTACAGAGTCAAGTTTTTAGTGCAAATCTTAAAACAGTACCAAATACTGAATAGTTCTTTATATGTGATTGAATTCTCATTTATATATTCTAAAGTAAGACCCTTACATCTAGATATTCTGTTAGCAGCTCTAAATATCCTGGTCACATCTTGTTGTAGAGAGAAATCTTGTATTGTCAAACTTCCTAGAACTGCTTGAATTAACCTGTAACATACAATAACAATCTTAGGGTACCTCATTCATCAGGTTTTTGACTTAATGTCAGATAATCAAACTTCTCTGACTTTATCAATTATAATGCATTAGAAATTTTTGTAGTCATACCACTTTTCTTTTCAAAATTTGATTAAATATGTCCAAAGAAGATTTTTGATTTTCTTTTATACAGAATTCTCAATATTCCTGCATGACAGTACAATTTTCCAATGCAAAGTCAATAGAACATTTAGAAAGGTTTGGTTTCTTTCAAAATTTTCAAATGCTTTATTAAAATTTACCTATTACCAAACTATAATCGATTAAAACAGCAACTTAAAAAATTAATAAAGTCTGTTTATCAATTTTTTTCACAAGAGAGTATAGTTCAAGGATATGCCTGTACTGTTAAGTACACTTGAGTTCACCAAAAGATTATAGGGCTACCTTCCTCGGTGTTGACATGTTTGCTGTATTGTTTTTTTAAATGTTTTTGTGGTATTGTTGTGTGTTTCAGTGATCTGCATCTGTCTTTTTAATGTTTTTTGAGATATGTTTATTTCTTTGGTATTTTGATATTCACTTGGTTCAATGGGAAGTGTCTGCAGGCAATATAATTGACCAAACAAGAGCTGTCGCCGAATGACAGCCAAATATACCCCCCGCTTATTGAACCTTGAATCGATACAGTTAGTGCAAATTTATGTGGGTGTGGACACAATACAGGTGTGGACACAGTACAAGAGTGGACTTAATACAAGTATGGACATAATGATAAAATCTTCTAGAAAGAACTTTTCACAAGGGTTTCAATGAAAATACTCTGTCGAAATCAGACAAATATAAAATTCACCCTTTTTTAGCCTCTTTGACATTTTACACAAAAAATATATTAAAGCATTAGAGAATTTTAGAACAACACTTTCATAACAACGTTTTTTCACAATAAAAAAGTGTGTCTATCCCACAGCTTGATTTCACAATATCTATGCTTTGAATTATTTCTTTGAAAAAAAAAAAATCATTGCAGAAAGTCACATCAAGTTATCTCCCCTTCCTAGTTTCGGACAATAATTACATTCCTTCATGCACATCTCAATATAGTGACATTCCCTTGTGTAAAGTTTCATCAAAATCCTTTCAGTGGTTTAATAGGAGTTGCACTTACGAGGTAACCAATATACATGTAAAGGGAATCAATGAAAAGTCAGTCAAATTAACTCCCCTTCCTGATTTCGGACAGTAATTATATTCCTTCATGCACATCTGCATACAGTGTTCTTCCTTTGTGTAAAGTTTCATCAAAATCCTTCAAGTGATTTAAGAGGAGTTGCACTTAAGAGGTAACCTATACATATGGAATCAATGAAAAGTCAAAGACAAATTATCTCCCCTTCCTGGTTTCGGACAATAATTACATTCCTTCATGCACATCTCAATGTAGTGATCTTCCCTTGTGTAAAGTTTCATCAAAATCCTTTATGAAGTTTAAGAGGAGTTGCACTTACGAGTTAACCCATATAAGGGGAATCAATGAAAAGTCAAAGTCAAATTATCTCTTCCTTTCTGATTTCGGACAATAATTATATTGCCTCATGAACATCTCCATATAGTTACCTTCCTTTGTGTAAAGTTTCATCAAAATCCTTCAATCCTTACGAGAAGTGTGGACAGATGGACAGACACACAGACAAACAGACAGACAAACAGACATACAGATAGACAGGGCGATTCCTATATACCCCCCAAACTTTGTTTGTGAGGGGTACAAATCAAAGCGTCAAAACGCAGTATTACTGTTTTCTAGCTTTATGATTGCATGCAAGCAAGAAATTTACAGCTTTATACTATACATAGTGTTTGCAACATGAAAGTTGTTTTCTTTTTTTTTGGCAGAAACAAAGATCTACAGTTATGTTTATGTCATTGTTTCCGAGTCTGGTATTGATATGCAAGTTTTTAGATTTTCTCACTTGCATTTCATTTCTTTTTCTGTTATTTCATTTGGAATGAAAAACTTTTCTATCTTCTATAATAAATATCCAATGAACACAATTTACAAATGTACAATTGTTGCCTCTCTTAAGGAAACACATCTAGATTTTTTTTCTTCGATGAAAACTGAGGGCCATAGCTTCACAATGTAGCTCCGTGTGGGGTTTCAGGACATATTATGTAACATAACCACTTTATTGCTGGGATTTTAGACTCCTGTGTTTATGTGTTGCGATGATGACCAGACAGTCATCAAAATTAAAAGTAAGATGATCAAACACAAGTATTTGGAACATCATTTCAGAAGGCTTGACTTTACTGTATTATTTGTTTGATGCACATATAAAAATTGTCTCCTTTCATTGCATTTCATTTAAAAAAAAATGAAGCATTACAATTTCTAAATATGTTTTTGCTCCAACAGATTCAGTAACTCGAGTGGTTTAAATTATTACCTTTTTTGTGTGTAACCCCTTTCGTGAATAGCAGTACCAGCATGTTTGTTAGCAGTGTTCAACCACAGGGCCTTGTTACTAATAAGAAAATTTTACTAACTATGCAGACATCCCTTCCTCACCTGCTTGCTTCAACCCATGTGTATTTTGTTATTTCCCTCATAAAATAAAACTTGGCCTGGACTACTTCCAAAGATGTTTATCTTTTCAAAGAATGTCATGAGCCCAATTCGATTACCCTCCATTCAATTGGGGGGACAATCTTTTTGTTGAGAAATGCACAAAATTGCCAACTTCATTGACAAGAAAATGAAAGTAAACTTCGGAATTCTCTGGACTTTCCATAGGCTAAGGAATATATCCCGGAATTCTTTGATTACGTCACTAGGTGTTATAGAAAACCCTCGAGAGTTCCGAGTTTATTTTCTTCCAAATATAGAAGTTTGTGGTCAAAGGACCGTAATTTCAATATTCCCGCACGATGGACTGGTTAATCGTGATACATAACGATATGAGTAACTACGATTGCTGGATATAACTGTAATAACGTCTCTCAAGTCTTAAAAGTTAAATATCCACCGGTATTGATTATCACAGGCTCAGCTGTCCAACCACGTGAATACAGTATGATGGTATGCGGACAACTCGGCCCGCGGACAACTCGGACCATGACCACTCGGACCGTAAAAAGGACAAGTCGGACCGTTATACAGGACAACTCGGACTGTATATGGAGAAGACTTTTAGGTTTGATAAGACACCTTAGAAATTAAACTTGGACCATATCATAACAAACAACTGGTTTTCACAAAGGGACAACTCGGACCGTATTGAGCAGACAACTCGGACCATATAAACTGTCTACTTTGACCATACAGAAATTTTACTCGAAAGTTTGAAAAGATCCATAAAGAATAGTAATTTTCATTGTTCAAACAGACCAAAAGTACCGTAAAGTTCAAGTCAAGTAGATGACAACTCCGGTGACTCTGATTATAACCATTTTTTTCATCATGTGTTTGTGCAAATAAATATCGACGCAACCTATGACTTACGTGCAGTCAGATAATGAATATAATAACAACTCTGACTGTAAAAGATATTCTTTATTAAAGGCATAATCAATGAGTATTTTTTGGCGAGGTCTGAAATTCTGTTGACAGTGTAAACACGTCTCTGACATCTTGCTGAATGATTGACAACCTCGCTCAGTTTTCAACTTTAGGTGTTTGCTGTTTTCCTGTTTATGTAATTTTAAAATTTATACAGAATATTTGTTTTTAGTCTTTGTCTTTTTAATGATATGTTAATATTAGGCTAAGTCGAATAGTTATTATTATTTAATTGAGATAATTTCTCAAGGTACGAGTTGTCCTTTATATTTTCGCTGAAAGTTTTTTTAATTTTTTTAATAGTCTCTTCTGAGCTGTCGGGCATTTTTATTCATTTTACAGTCAAAATTTTTGTTATTATGGTTCAAGTTGTTCATTTTTAATGGTCCAAGTAGTTCATGTCCAACGGTCTGAGATGTCTGTCCATACAGTCCGAGATGTCCCTTTCACGGTCCGAGTGGTCATGGTCCGAGTTGTCCGCGGGCCAAGTTGTCTGGCATTCAGCATGATAGATGTAATCCCGATTTTGATTGGCTATTGATCGACACGTGATTTTTATCCGTTACATAAACGCAAAAATGAAAACAAAACATTTTTTCAGCATATAATTTCTTGCAAATCTCGTTTTTCCTCTAATTTCGTTTCACGACCATAAAATCGCTTAAAAGCACACATGATTTGTCAAGGTTGACAGGTATTTTTAGCAATATATTGCCTTTTTGTGATCAGTAAACATCAGGTATCTTTCTTTACTCGTAGTGATATCGGGCGCTAAATTCTAGAGTTTATACAAGCGTATATTTTGTAGTTCCCGGAAGTCATGTAAACAAAACAATATGGCTTCAAGCCGATCGCAAATTACTGTTTTCGAAAACAGTAAAAAAAATGCTGGTAAAACTGAGGGCCATTCAAGACATTAACAAGTTCTTCAAACTTGCATTCCCAATAATAGCTACAAATCTGTAACTTTTCTGGTACTTGTGAAAATATTTCATTTATACCTATGGTTCAACAGCTAGGTTAATTCTTTAGCTTGCAGAAACAAGTCAAATGTAATAAGACTATTAAGGAAACCTTTTCTGGCTTATATGACCATATGAAATATATTATTGTTCAAAACAGCTGAGCAGATTTATGTTATCTTAGATTGGTCCCAGCTGAAAACGGCCTTCAACTCACACAGAATCATCATAAATAAATTATCTAGAACTATGTAAAAGAATCATTTCATTCTGTTGAAGTTCCAAGTTTATGTGAACTGATACATATACTACATATTACTTACACATTTATCTTCATTTGTTTGGTTTTGATTTTACCTTGGAGTGGAAACCTGTAATACAGACATATAGAATATGCTGTGATAAAGTTGATTTTTTAAAGTTTATACTCTAGGTAATGAAGTAACATTGGAAATTACAGTTTCTATTTTTTTCAGAAAATGTCTCCCATGTTTAAACAACATATATAGTACCATACATTCAGACATGCATAGCTTTGTTCTAACTGGTGAAGTTGTTTCAGAGGAAAACAACTGTAAATGAGAAATATGATATGGACAAAGAATGAATTGATGACAACATGTGTTGTTCAGGCAAATTTCTGATTTAGTTAGGGTGTGGCTTAGACAGGTTTCACTGAATTTAAACTTTGAACCCAAGGGAACTTTGCATTTAGATGATTATGATCTCTGTCAATACATTAGAATTTGAACCAACTTTTTTTAGTAAATTTACAACTTCCAATGTCCAAGTTTAATATATACACTTAGTAATAACAAAAATATTCTAAGTTCTGTCAAACAGGAAGTGGGCAAGCGAGAGATCCGAAACTCTGTTACACATTATAGATTCCCATACTGACACTTCATGCCAAATTGCAAAATGGTCCAATACACGGTTCCTGAGAAAAATGCGACACAAATTCTTGTGACACCGACATTGCTGACGAAAGACAATGGATAGTATCCCTATATGTCGTCACTGTGTGAATGCAGATGACACAATAAAATCACATGTACATTTTTGAATTTCATTTCAGGTAAAAAAAATTTTTTTATTTCTACAGTATTTATAAGTGTGAATGAAATGAAATAAATAATAAAAGAAAACATGGTTAAACTGATGTGACATTCAAACTGTGCCTAGAAAAACTATATTGCAACAACTTCTAAAATAATTTTTTCTCTTAAAGAAAAAAAAAACTCTAACCCTTCTTTATATTTTCTAGTGACTCAAGACCATTACTTACCGATGAAGTTGAAGTGGCCTAGATATGGAAAACACAAAACATAATATTTAATATTACCTGATAGTCAATCTGTTTTTATCCTTGTTTAGAGTATTTAATGTCCTTTTCTCATTGGTTCTCAATTGTATCTCAGAAAATTCTTCACACTCAGTCAGCAAATTTATCTAAAATAATTATACAATTACAATAAGTTTGTTACAGAAATACGCACACTCTTTTTAAAATTTTTATATTGCTACCAGATTTTAGTAAAGTCAAATAGAGTAAATCATTATGCTGCTTTTCTACAAAATATATAACAAATCATGTTTCAGAAATAAAATAAAGTTTGCATGAAATACATGTTAATTAACAGGAACTTTTACTAACATATTTAAAACTAACCAAGTCACTTTGTGATTCTTTTCCTTTGACGCTGAAGAACTTCTTCATAGTTTCAAATGCTATACAGTAACGAGCCATCAGTCTTCCAGCCTCTGTTAACATAAATTAAATTCTTTTTACATATGGTCTAACTAGAAACTATAAACATTTTTTTATAATCTGTGATATAACTCTAAACATCCAATGAATTATCAAATACTTGGGTCTTCAGTGTTTGCTGTTAAAAAAACTTGTTTTGGCAGGAAAACTTATTGTCAAGTCAGCTATCTCAAAAGGTACCCACACATGTCACGTACCTGTAATAGTTTTCTTAGCAATATTGAGAAATTTTTTGGTCAAAATTCTATAGCCATTTCACCTGAAAATTCATTGGAAGCCTGCATCAATTAACATACTTGTTATTTCAGTTATCCCATTATCCTTTCTTTTTCTAATGTTATTACTTGTAAGTTTAATAGCAATGTTATATATGGCAAAAAAAACAGTAAACAAATTAACAAATCAAAATGGGAAGAGGTCTGAGAAACAAACAAAAAATGTCAAATTGTTATATTTAACCATTACTTGTATGCTTACCTGTAGGTTTAACATCAAATGTCTCTTCATCCATTGTAATCATCTTAGTTACTTCTAGTTCATTCAAACTTTTCATACACAAATCTAAGATAATATACAGGCAAGACCAGTATAAACAAGTTTTCCTCTTACTGGTGAGATGGTTTTCAATTTAAGTAATATAACTGAATTTTCTGAAAGTTTTAGTATTAGGTTTGAAATGTAAAACTAGATATCAGTGAGACGGTATCCATCTCTGTGACATAGAGGTCAAAGGTCAAAGTCAAGGGTCACCAACCATGGTACACAACACATCGCCTTGAGGTGATCTATCCATATGCCAAATATCAAAAGCCTATCTCAAACGAGAAAAAAGATATAGCCAAGACATGTTTTGGTAATTAAGAAAGCATGAATGTGACCCTGAGGTCAAAGGTCAAGGGTCATCAACCAAGGTATGCGACACGTTGCCTTGAAATGATCTGTCCACATGCTAAATATCAAAAGCCTATCTCAAACAAGAAAAAGGATATAGCCCGGACACATTTTTGTCATTGAAAAACATGAATGTGACCCTGAGGTCAACGGTCAAGGGTCACCAACAAAGGTATGCGACACGCCACCTTGGGGTGATCTATCCACATGCCAAATATTAAAAGCCTATCTCAAACGAGAAAAAAATTATAGCCCGGACACGACTTTGTCATTGAAAAAGCATGAATGTGACCCTGAGGTCAAAGGTCAAGGTCAAGGGTCACCAACCAAGGTACTCGACATGTCGTCTTAGAGTGATCTGTCCACATGCCAAATATCAAAAGCCTATCTCAAACGAGAAAAAAGTTATAGCCCTGACAGGACTTTGTCATTGAAAAAGCATGAATGTGACCATGAGGTCAAAGGTCAAGGTCAAGGGTCACCAACCAAGGTACGGGACACGTTGTCTTGAGGTGAACTATCCACATGCCAAATATCAAAAGCCTATCTCAAAAAGGAAAAAGGTATAGCCCCGACACGACTTTGTCATTGAAAAAGCATGAATGTGACCCTGAGGTCAAAGGTCAAGGGTCACCAACCAAGGTACGCGACACATTGTCTTTAGGTGATCTATCCACATGCCAAATATCAAAAGCCTATCTCAAAAGAGAAACTAGAGGCTCACATGAGCCTGTATTGCTCACCTGGTGACTGGTTTTATTCATTGTCACCAAGAGACCATCCATTCATACTATAAATCAGTTCACCAGATGTTACATTTTCAATCTTGGATGAGTTACAAACATAAAAATTACAAACTTTGAAAGGGAACACCCAAAGACAATCGTAACCAAACTTGGTTCCAATTGGCTCAGTAGGTTCAGAGGAGAAGACATGTGAATGCATTTCCAATAGGGTCCCTATATTAAACTATGTTCTCTGCTGGCAGCCACCTTCAATGAGGTATGAACATAAAAATCACAAATTCAAGTGGACCAACTAAAGACTATTGTGATCAACTTTGGTTCCCATTGGCTCAGTAGTTTCAGAGAAGAAGATCTTTGAATACATTTCCAATAGGGTCCTATGTTAAACTATGTCCCCTAGTGGCGGCCATCTTGGATGAGATGCTAATCTGCTGGACATATGTAGAAATTGTAGTCCTGGAAAAGCTCAACACTTTTGTAATTCACATTTAACCTCCATCTCAAACAGTTTTTGAAATAAAAGTATAAATGTTATAAAATCGTGAAAATTCAAAGAAAAAGGGGCCATAACTCCTATGTGGGTTGTCAGATTTTCTTCAAACTTGCAGGAAATGTAGATCTTACTATGCTGACCATTTTTATAACTTAAACTTCACTTCTATCTTCTACCATTTTCAATATATAAGACTAAAAGTAAAAAAAAAGCGACAATTTTACGGAAAAGGGGCAATAAATCCAAGATGGGTTATCGGATATTCTTCAAAATTGCAGGGCGGGTAGATCTAATCATGCTGATCATTTTTACACCAATCAGATTTTTTATATCTGTAACGGTTTTCGAGTAATTTGCAAAAAACAACAATTTAACCTTTTGTTCTATTTTTAGTAACAGCAGTCATGTTGTTTGGTCTACGGACATAAAAATCACAAACTTGAAAGATACCCTGATGATTCAGGCCAAGTTTGGTTAGTATTGGCCAAGCAGTTTCAGAGGAGAAGATCTTTGAATAAAAGTTAACGGACCGACGGACAGACCTACGGACAGACGCCGAGTGATGGCAAAAGCTCACATGGCCTTTGGATACGACTTTGTCATTGAAAAAGCATGAATGTGACCCTGAGGTCAAAGGTCAAGGTCAAGGGTCATGAATGTGACCCTGAGGTCAAAGGTCAAGGGTCACCAACCAAGGTACTCGACATGTCGTCTTGAAGTGATCTGTCCACATGCCAAATATCAAAAGCCTATCTCAAACGAGAAAAAAGTTATAGCCCGGACACGACTTTGTCATTGAAAAGCATGAATGTGACCCTGACGTCAAAGGTCAAGGTCAAGGGTCACCAACCAAGGTACGGGACACTCGTCTTGAGGTGAACTATCCACATGCCAAATATCAAAAGCCTATCTCAAAAAAGAAAAAGGTATAGCCCGACACGACTTTGTCATTGAAAAAGCATGAATGTGACCCTGAGGTCAAAGGTCAAGGTCAAGGATCACCAACCAAGGTATGCGACACGTCGTCTTGAGGTGATCTATCCACATGCCAAATATCAAAAGCCTATCTCAAAGGAGAAAAAAGTTATAGCCCGGACTTGACTTTGTCATTGAAAAAGCATGAATGTGACCCTGAGGTCAAAGGTCAAGGTCAAGAGTCACCAACCAAGGTACGCAACACGTTGTCTTGAGGTGATCTATCCACATGCCAAATATCAAAAGCCTATCTCAAAAGAGAAAAAATGGAAGAATGTGTCCATGGGACACGGATGCCCCCGCCTCCTTGCAATCGAAACCCATAAATTATTAAAGGCATAACTATATACAATATATATTTATCAAATATTATTAGAAAGGATCTTTCTCCTGTGATAAATAGGCACTGGAACTGGTTTGGTTTTGATATAATCTGTAGTTCCAACAAATAATCTGAGAAACAGTCTTATATGTAATACTAATCTATTTTTAGCAACTGTGACCTTGACCTTGGTGGTATCAACGCTAAAATCTATGGGATTATGTCTATTGTGATAAGTAAGCAAGTGACCAAGTTTGATTTTGATCAGATGCAGAATACTCATTGGGCAAGTAATCGTTCGGAAACCAAAATTTTATTGAAATTTTAGTCTATTTTTAGCAACTGTGACCTTGACCTTGGTGCTACCATCCTGGAAATCGATAGGCTTCTGTCTTGGGTGATAAGTAAGCATGTGACCAAGTTTGGGTTTGATCCGATGCAGGATACTCAAGTTATCATCCGGAAACCAAAAAGATGGACGTACGGACGTACGTAAGTACGGACGTACATATGGATCAGGGTAAACCTTAATGCCCCCGACCACCTAGCGGCGGGGGCATAAAAAAGTTATAGCTCGGACATGACTGTCATTGAAAAAGCATGAATGTGACCCTGAGGTCAAAGGTCAAGGTCAAGGGTCACCAACCAAGGTACGCAACACATCGTCTTGAGGTGATCTATCTACATGCCAAATATCAAAAGCCGATCTCAAAAGAGGAAAAAATTATAGCCCGGACACGACTTTGTCATTGAAAAAGCATGAATATGACCCTGAGGTCAAAGGTCAAGGCCAAGGGTCACCAACCAAGCTATGCGACACATCGTCTTGAAGTGATCTATCTACATGCCAAATATCAAAAGCCTATCTCAAAAGGGAAAAAAGTTATAGCCCGGACACAATTGTTTCGGATGAACGGACAGACGGACGGACGGACGGACAGACTGTTTACTATAGGGCGTCCGCCTCTTTTTGTGGCGGGGCCCTCATTAAATCTTTTGATCGGTGCAATCAGTTTTGAGATACATAACAAGTAAACTGAAATTTGGCTGCAAACAAAACTTCTTCATAAGCATGTACTTTTACCAGAATGATGAAAACTCTTCCTAACTAATATTCAGAATTGTCAAGTATATTTAATATTTGATTTGAACAACAATCATGGTAAAATTGAGTTAAATGTGATAAAATTCTGTTGTTTGAGTGCCTAATACAGTCTTCAACATGAAAAAACAAAACAATTTGTATTTCAGCTATAGTTTAATTTTACCCTAAACTGCTTTGGACCTTGTCTCTGGTAAAATCCTGATTATCTTTTGACATTTAAGTGAATAATCTATTCCAGAGGGCTAAAATAAAATACCTTGCAGTCTTTTTTCTGTTTGTTCCTTATTTAGTCCTTGTGGCATTCCTACAAAAATGTTTTGGAATGATAATGATGATTTCTTTTACTTAAATGAACAAGCACAATGGCAGGTAAATTTGAATGTGTGATCTAAACTAAAATACAATAATTTTTGCATTGTTAATACTAAACAAGCTTAGAAAAAGATACATGTACAACCTGATTGATGAAACTAATAGAAATTCAACCAGAGATAATATGAATAAATTAACAGTCTCGAATCCATAAACAATTTTTCATATGTGCATACATGTGATAGTCCCGGATCCTGTGGGAGTCTCCCGATTTTAAGCCCTGAAATTTGTCCTCCCGCATTTGTCTGTAAAACTCCCGTATTTGGTTTGTTAAAAATAATGTTAAAAGTAAACTGTTGTGAACCCTATAATGCCTGTCAATCAGTTGCGCTTGGTGGATTTCTCATTGAATTTAAAGGTAATTAACAATATTTTGTTGTTTTAAATAATTACAGGTGTCATTTATAGCCTCCAGCAACATGGCCATGATTTAATTATCGTCAAGTTGTTTTACTATCTTTTACGAGTCACCATGTTTACATAAGTCAAAGTGGCATGTGAAAGCCCAGTTAAGGAATTTAGGATATGTAGAAATACACATATATTAGACAATGAACTGTTTGTTTAATGTTATAAGCCCTGATATTCACATTTTCAAGACGTAAAACGGACAAACCAGGTCAAGACTTTGAATGGTTCAATAACGCAATTGATGTCCAGAGTTATTTCTTCTTATAGTGTGTATAACATAGACCAGAAAAAACTTTCAGGTGTTACCTTTAATAAAAATTAATGGGTGTTCCATGGAACACTTGTGTCGCCTGCACTAGAGAAGAGCCATTTTTGCCTCAGTTAACCAAATTAAAATTTCAAGTAGTAGCATGTCTAGACCAGAAGAAACAAGATGTGTTTTTTTTAAATACTATATATATGCCCCCAGGTGAACATTTACCACATTCAACAATAGCTGATGTGTTTCTGTAGTAATAAATTCTGGTACATTTGTATCAATTGAAAAGCTAAATCACAACAAATAACGACTATAATTGGATGCATACACAAAAGTCACTGAAATGACCCCCTCCAATCATTATCTAATAATAATAAAGAAAACAATTTTCATCCTCCTTTTTATAAACATTTATAATTAAACTATATATTGTGTTTAGTGTTATCAGTACTGCATCAAGAATATTTATACATATGTTATTAATACAGAAGAATCTATTTATAGCTATTCAAAAAAAAACAAAAAAAACAATTCAATAAACGATCTATTTATAGCATTTCAAAAAACCAGAAAAGAAGAAATGAATTACATCAGATAATATTTAAGGATGTTCTCTGGTCATGTTTATGTATTTCTGTCAGATTTCGGACTTCTCTGCTTTTATCTATTTAATAGCGTAATAATTTTTTGCCCGGTGACCCCCTAATTTTTTCCTCAATTTCCTTTTATACATCTTTTTGAGCATTCTGACAAAATTTTATTCAGTTGGTGTTATTATGTCACATTCATTATTGGATAAACATTGCTCATATTATACCTATAAAAAATGCAGAGGAGTTCGGTTTCCCGCCATTTTTTGAAACACTTGTACCTCAAATATTTCATCGGTAACCTATTGATTTTTTTGGCTTAAATTAATTCTTTGTTGATTTTCTAACAAAAAATCACATTTAATTGAAATCCTTGTTATTTTAAAATTGACCAGCAAACATCCTTAATAGATATGTTTAATTACACCCCTAATCAGTGATATATACAATGTATATATACATATATATTCATACCTGTAATAAGAAATATTGAAAAATAAGCATAAGTAAAATTTGGTGACCTTTGAAATACAAAACCCTGTCTCTTACTATTCAAATGATATACATTAAACATGAAGTAGATGTCTGACACACCTGAATTCGATAAGCACAATATGGAACCTATATTAAAGTCACATACAAAAAGTGGCTGTCACCAGTAAACGATTTGAAGCTGCTGAGAAAAGTGTTACGAAATCTTTTACCATTGACAGTGCTTGGTGAAAATATTCAGTCGGTAAACAGAAAGTAGATGTCCGACAGACTTGATTTTGATAAGTGCAATAAAGAACCTCATACCAAAGTCACATACAAAATTTTAAGTGGCTGTGATTTATAGTTGCTGAGAAAAGTGTTACGAAAATTTTTACCATTGACACTACATGTTGAAAATATTTCAATTCCGTAAACAGGAAGTAGATGTCCGACAGACCTGAATTTGATAAGCACAATACAGAACCCCATACTCAAGTCATATACAAAATTTCAAGTGGCTGTGATAAGTAGTTGCTGAGAAAAGTGTTACGAAAAAAGTGGGACGGACAACGCCAACGACGACGACAACGCCGCAAGATGACTAAAGTGATCCCTATATGTCGTTCCAACCCTGAGCTTACTGATAATCAAAGAGAAAGGGTTGAGGCTATATATATTTTTTCTCTCCATTGAGAACTAGTATTGTATATGATAAGCAGTTGACTAATTAGCATAATGAATCATAAAAATATGGTTCATGTTTGATCTGTTTCATTTTATATACTCATATAACACATTAAGAACCATGGAACTGTAAAAATCGTCCGGTCTAAAAAAAAATACCTGTTTCCGGTAACATACTCTTCAAAATTAGGGTCGGTAGGTAGGCATTTTTTTTTTACTTTTCCAAAACTTTTTACATGGACATATAGAGAGTAACTTCTAGACTTTAACAGTGCTTCTTTAAAAATTGCAAAAAAAAACTTTAGGGTAGGCATTTTTAGCCCCAAAAATCTAGGGTCGGTCGGGTTACCGGAAACACATATTATTTTTTATTCTGCCTCCACTAAAACCAACCTGAAAAAAATCTCCCTCATTGACCCCTCAATCTCCTTGTTTTTGGAGGGAGAATTCCTGCATTGGCATCATCCTAACCTTATCACATGTATGTATGTGTACAACTTATTCAAGGGATTCAGGTAGACAAAAAAAGGAACATTTTTTCTATATTTCAGCATAGACAATGCTTATCTGTGAAAAAAATGAGAAAAAATACAAAAAAAATACTAGAGCATATCGAAACTTAGCAGGCATTGTTGGAAGGGCCTCGCAATTTAGATCCTGAAACTCTTGGCAAAAGTAAAATTTAGAAAAGTGTGGATTCAAATTCTGTTTGACACACTAATGTGTTGATACAGTTATTTGCTGGACACTATGATTTCTTGAAGTTTTACCAAACCATATCATTTCTCAGCTTCAGACTAAATATCATTTCGAAAATCTGAGGGAAATATAAAAACTAAATATCTTTATTATTTGACTTCTTTTAATATTTTTTTCTAATAATTATGCATTCTTTTTTTATATAATACTAACCATAATGTTTTGGATTCTTCATTACTCTAATGTACAGGAATGTGTATCTAATCCATTCCATGGCTATAGACATGTCATTGATAGTATGTAATACTATCTCAGCATTTAAATGTTCTACCAAATGTTTGTGTAAACTGTAAATAAGACATGAGGCTCTCAAGAGCCTGTATCCCTCACCTGGACCAAGGCTGACATAGAGAGATGAAAGGCATAAAGGTTTATACTATGTTCCCTGCTGAGGCCACCTTGGATTGAATTGGATGAGGACATGCCAGATGCAAATTTTGAAGAGGCCTAGGGCCACCCAAGGACCTTTTTTTATCAAGTTTGGTTTCAATTGGATAAGTGGTTTCAAAGACTTAATGCTTTTAATGGAATTCAATATAAACTGTGGACATCCACCCCATGCATTGCTTGAATTTCATATTGATTAAAGGCAGCAGCCATTATAATATGAGTCTTTATTACTGTGTTGAAGTTAAAAACCTCCTTGTAAAACTCTTGATGTCATCATTCATGCATGACTAAGGGGCTAGGGCCACTAACTGGGCATGAATCGGAATGTACTCCTCTAGATGCAACTGCATGTCAAATATCCATGTAAAAGATGGGATAACAGGAAACATCTACAATAGCTGAAAATTACAGTCGACTGCCACAATCTGCCAAGTTGCTAGGACTATTAAAGCAGGCTAGAGAAACTGCTTGCGATAATCATTCATGCATGACTCAGGGACCAGGGCAACATTTGGGTGTGGAATCAGTATGTACTCCTCAAGACAAACTGCATGACAAATATCAAGTACCTTATTCTACTGGTACAGGCTGTACTAACTGATTGCTAAAAACTAAATGTGATCATTCATGCATGACTAAGGTGTCAGTTTCTAATTGGACTACTTCTAAAACCTAAGGATTAACTCCTCCATCCTAGTTTTGTCATTAGCCATATTTGATAATACTGATTATTCGGATTTCGTTTGGTTTTATGCATTACAATCATTTTTGAAATTATGGATTTCTTTTGTTTGGGTTCTAGTGCTGCTGATGCGGAATTAATTTTCGAAATGGCCATACAGCTCATTAAAATTATTGCAGTTGGGCTTAAAATATGTGTTATGGTCTCATGTTCATTTACCCCATATCCTTCCGTAAAATATTTAATACAGGAGTTTCTTTTATTGCAGTGTGGAGTTGGTAAAACAATTCCCCGTGGTAAAGATGTATGCTCTTTATTTTTCTTAGATATGGTGTACTTGTACATGAGATAATATCTCATGTGTATACTTTCTTTAATTACTATTATCTAAATTTGTGTAAATTCTAAAACCTAAGGATTAACTTTTGTCCTTAGCTATATTTGATATTACTGATTATTCGGATTTCGTTTGGTTTTATGCATTACAATCATTTTTGAAATTATGGATTTCCTTTGTTTGGGTTCTAGTGCTGCTGATGAGGAATTAATTTACGAAATGGCCATACAGCTCATTAAAATTATTGCAGTTGGGCTTAACATATGTGTTATGGTCTCATGTTCATTTACCCCATATTCTTTCATAAAAAAAACAGTAGTTTTTAAGAAGATCTTTCAATGTGTTTTCAATAGGGTCCAATATAAAACTATGTTTCCCCCTGTCCATTGTGCCTAAGTTTTGTTCTTATTGGACTAGTAGTTTTTCTGAGAAGATCTTTGAATGCGTTTTCTGTCTAATGTTAAAACTATGTTCCCCTCTGGCCGAATCTTGGATGAGGTACGGACATGCTGGATACTTTTCTTGGGAGAGACCATCTAAGGGCAATAGTTGCCAACCTCTGACAATGAAAAATCATGTCATGATATATCAAAAAGCATGTAATGACGTGTGACATACTTTTGGATTTTTGTACAAATTTATATGAAAAAAAATTTACTACATAAACTCCCACTGTATTCAACATTTGCCTGTTTTGCTAATATTAGAACAACCTGACTAGGAACATACAACTTTGGTTGAATTTGCTGGAAAGCAAAAGTTAAGAGTTTCTCAGCATTACCCTTGTTTACGACCCCATTATTCAATAAATTTCTGTAGCTGATGAGAAGGAAATGGTTTTGGACCCATTTTGACAGCTTAAGGGTTTCAAATGAGCTCAAGCTTTTGTATATCTGACTGATCACTTTCTGTAAACATGGTAAATGATCCAATATAAATTTATAATTCCAATTGTTGTTGCAACGTCCAATTTCATTGGTCACGAACAAACAACGAAGTAATTTTCTCGATTAAAAACTTCTTGCCCATTAATACACTCCGAGGAAAATAGTGCAGTATATGGTGACGTCAAATTCAATGAAAACATTGATTTAATTTCAAAGGAGGAGGAGTTTATATGTAAAGTTTGTAAGTGAAAGGCCGCGTTTACACATCGATAAACTCCTCAAAAATGACTTTTATTCCTATGACTTTTATTCCTATAGTAAACTCTACTACCGATCACTTTCTTTTACTTTAAATCATCAAATCCGGACTCCCAAATTTTGTCTTGGTATCACGAATCTGGTACAAAAATATCATTTTCTCTTTGCACTCGTGTCTTTAGTCGACGTACCAAACCAAAAAAATGGAACGATTCAAAATCAGTTGTTTTCCCGAAACTGAAGTTTTTCAATTTACCTTACGATCATGAAAAGTCTGGAGAATCACGGGAATAGATAGCGCTAATAACCAAAAACGTTAACATCAAGTGTGGAAAAGTTCAGAGAATCACGAAAAACGTGATACCCCTAATAACCAAAAACATAAACAACGAAAACGCGTGTAAAGGCGTGTGAAGTTCGGAAAAGCGTGTACACACCGTGTAACAAAATCTACACATGTAAACCGTTGAAAAAGCGTGTCTAACACGTGAATATCATGTGAGTTGGCAACTATACTAAGGACTATTGTGACAAAGTTTGGTTTTAATTGGAGTAGTTTTTTCTGAGAAGAAGATCTTTGAAAGTGTTTTCCATAGAGTCCAATGTTAAAACTATGTTCCCCGCTGGCGGCCATGAGGTACAGACCTGCCGGATATATTTTTTTTAAAGGGGGCCACCCAAGGACTATTGTGACCAAATTTGATTCAAATTGGCCCAATGGTTTCAGAGGAGAAGATCTCTGAATGAAAAGTTTACGACAGACGGACGGACTGACGGACGACGGACGCCTAGTGATGGTAAAAGCTAACCCTGGCATAGCCAGGTGAGCTAAAAACAGATGACATTTTTAATATACATGTACATTGTATGTGATCATGTTTAGTAACATGGGGGTCTTTGAATCTAAGTGTATGAATGTCACTGGAGTCAAATAGGGCAGTAACTCTGAATGAAGGCTATATGAAATTTAAAGCTACCATTTAAACTATAAAGTGAGTCAATATGTATATGATGTGAATGCTAAAACAAACATGAAGAAAAATTCAATAAAAGTCAACAACTACATGTATAAGTCATTCTCAAATTGGGTTATATTGATTCATCAATTTCATAGCTCATCAAACATATCTGTATTGAAAATATTTAGCTTTGGTCCTTTTTGCATATAACATACTGTACCTCTCAACGGATCCAAGGGTTGAGTGTTACTCATTAAGGCCATTCATTTGATGAAATAACATTATAATATAAAGTGCAGTTGTTAAGAAGTTGACCTACACATTTATATGCAAAATTTATCAAGTCATCCCAAAACAAAATGCAAGTCAATTCAGTAATTTCTTTTTATGATTTGGGTAGTAGTGATCAAGTTGTTTAATGCAATGAATGATACCTGTGATATATTGTGCAAAGTTTGAAGGATAGAATTAAACACAAATTAGGATCTGATGGTTATTAATTATTGCGTACTAGTACCTCATTTTATAGCCAACAATATTGTATCTGTAAAAAATCTTTGAGTTAATATTCCAAAAGATTGGTTTACCTGCTTTCAATGACCTGGGTTCCATTTAACAGACTCTCATATTTTCCCTGAAAATAATTATGCTACAAGTGTTATTACATGGACGAGTATGCAAGCAGAATATGACATAAAGCAAGAGACATAAGTCTGCAGTATATAATATGAAACTCAACTGTTGGTACCGATCAAGTCAGAGCATGGTTGGCCAAGTGGTTAAGGTAGTTTGTTAACTTGTTTAATCACTATAGTCTATCGCCTCTAGGCTAAGAGTTTGTGCCCACCTTTGTACACCACAAAAACATAGAAAGCAGCCACAGCCTGCTAAGCTCACCTCGTTGCGCAGCATTGTCACAGGTTAAACATGTCAGTAGACAGGAATGGAATTTATCATTCTTTTTAACGGATTCATTCATGCATAAAATGTAGGTCACAGACTGCATCAAAAGCAGTCACTGCAGCCGTCATCACAAAATGCACCATATATACCAATATGGTTGATGTGGGACATGTCAGTATGCATGAATGGACTTTCAACATTCTACCTAACCAAGTAAGTCATGCATGAAATATAAGTCACAGTCAGCATCCAAAGCATGCATTGTTGTCATCCCAAAATGCATCAAACATACCAGTATGGTTGGGGTTCCACATGTCAGTAAGTGGGAATAGACTTAAACCATTCTACATAACCAAGTCCCTCATGCGTAAAATGTAGGTCACAGTCAGCATCTGAAGCATGCATTGTTGTTGTCACCCCAAAATGCATCATACATAACAATATGGTTGATGTGGGACATGTCAGTAAGCAGGAATGGACTTTAAACATATCACCTTACCAAGTCGCTCATGCGTAAAATATAGGTCACAGTCAGTATCAGAAGCATGCATTGTTGTCGTCATCCCAAAATGCATCATATATTACAATATGGTTGCTGTGGGACATGTCAGTAAGTGGGAATGAACTTTAACCTTTTTACCTAACTTCTTCTTCTTTCGTTAATCAGCAACGTTAAACCATCATGCTGATGCCCTGTCATCGTGAGTGCAGGTGCTGTACATAAGGTGAGAAAAAAAATTTACAAATTTGCTATTTACAAGTTAAAAAAGTGATCAGTGCTGGTTAAAAAAATGATGATTGTATGGTCTATGGCATCACTCCTTCTCTGGTCTCTGGATGGTGATGAGACCAGAGGTGCTCCTTAAAGGTGGTAGTATCAGAGTCAGTTACAATGGAGTCTGGGAGATGGTTCCAATCTCGGATGGTCCTTGGGTAACCAAGTCACTCATGCATAAAATATAGGTCACAGTCAGCATCGGAAGCATGCATTGATGTTGTTATCCCAAAATGCATCATACATACCAATATGGTTGATGTGGGACATGTCAGTAAGCAGGAATCGACTTTAACCATTCTACCTAACCGAGTCACTCATGTGTAAAATATAGGTCACAGTCAGCATCCGAAGCATGCATTGTTGTTGTTTTCCCAAAATGCATCATACATACCAATATGGTTGATGTGGGACATGTTAGTAAGCGGGAATAGACTTTAACCTTTCTACCTAACCAAGTCGCTCATGCATTGTTCTTGTCATCCGAAAATGCATCATATATTACAATATGGTTGCTGTGGGACATGTCAGTAAGCGGGAATGGACTTTCTACCTAACCAAGGCGCTCATGCATAAAATATAGGTCACAGTCAGCATCTGAAGCATGCATTGTTGTTACTATCCCAAAATGCATCACACATACCAATATGATTGATGTGGGACATGTCAGTAAGCAAGAATCGACTTTAACCATTCTACCTAACCAAGTCGCTCATGTGTAAAATATAGGTCAGTCAGCATCCGAAGCATGCATTGTTGTTGTTTTCCCAAAATGCATCATACATACCAATATGGTTGATGTGGGACATGTCAGTACACATGAATGTACTTTAACCATTCTTCCTAACCGGACACGGATGCGGATGCAGACGCCAACGCACACGCTAGGGGTATCACATAAGCCCCTCTCACTTCGTGAGGTGAGCTAAAAAGGTGCACTCGATTTGCAACCTTATGTAATACGGTATGTCAGTTGCCTGCCCAAAGTCAGTGGTTCTCTATGGCTACTCTGGCTTCTTCCACTATCAAAACTGACAGCCATGATATAGCTGAAATACTGTTGAAAGTGGTGTTAATCCCTAAGCAAACAAACAGACCAATTAAGTCATATTCTAAAATTTGCAATTTAATGCAAACAGTTTTAATTATAGTCTTATTGATAACTCCAATGTTTTTAGGGGATTAAAATGCATTATATATTGTCAGATTGAACAGCAACATCACTATGCAGTGGTTTGGTTTATTATCTTTGTTTTGAGAAACAAGGACTTGGGAAAGTTTGCAGATACCAATCATGTTGTCTTTACTATTACTATAAAGAATAATTAGTTTGTATTAAACTTTTATGACATTAAATTGTTTCTGCTGGTATACAAGGTAGATTTAAAATTTTGAACACTTTGAAAGTCTTAAGTTACCAAAGTCTAATTTCAACCTAATCTTCTTGATTAACTTGTTATTAAAAATCTAAAATCAGTGGAAGTGCAAGGCGAGGAAATCTCAGACAACCTGGGATAAGATTTCTAGTTTCGAAAGAAGCATACCTGTTAACCTTCTGAAACCCAATTGCAGGAGATCTCCTGCGATCCAGTTTCAAATTGCAGGAGATTTTGCGTAACGTCATTTTCGACTTGTTTCCAAGTTCAAAGTTTCCCCCTGCCAGTATGAAATGCCCACCTGTAACAAAAATTCTGGGGGGGGTGGGAGGGTTAGGGTTTTATATTATTTTTGTACTGATTTTCACTGAAATTGATAGGAATTTAAAGAAAATTTCTGAATAATTATAAATTTCAAAAAAAATGAGCTTAGAAAAGTTAGGGTGGATGGGGATGAAAATGTATTAATTAATTTATTGTGGTCTAATGAAAATTAAGCTCTTTCTTGAATTTTCATCAGCTTTCTATCATCTGGGGAATTTTAATTTAGCTCAGGTACTAAACGACCAGCGTTCTCAGTCACTGATTTGTTTTTTAAACAAGCTACAGTGATATTTTGCATGGTCATGGTGAAACAACAAGAGATCAGTATATATCAATATATAATTAAAATCATTTACTTTAAAGTTCAACAAAACCAAAAAATATTGTGAAAATGTCCAAAGATATTGTTTCAGAGAATGTAATTTAGATAATTTGCAAAATATCACAGTAATTTGTGGTCTTTCAGTGTGAACACAAAAATCTTAAGGGCATTATTTAGGAAAAGGAAAATTTAACAAGGGAGGTAATAAGCGGTATTTTATAAAAATGGCCGTATCGAAATAAGTTTGTTCATTCCTTGTCACTGCTGACTGATTGCAATTTAAACAACACCTGTCCTCATAACTACCCCAATCAACAATAATTAATCAGTCTAATTTACATGTTTTCCTGTAAAATAAGTGTTACCTATGCTGATTGATAAAAAAAATCAATAACTGACACGTACGATAATTTCACCTGGTTAATTATCAGTTTGACAACATATGATTGCGGGAGTTTTTGCAGGAGACAATCACAAAAACGGGAGATTTGTGTCTCCCGGCCGGGAGACCATCTCATTGCAGGAGAAATGTCTGTTTTGTGCCAAATTGCGGGAGACTCCCGCAAAAATCGGGAGGGTTAACACCTATGAAGAAGCTTGCACAGTCTAAAGATGATTAAAATCTTACCTAAGGGTGTGTTGATATTTTCTGGTCTTGCGCTTTCACTGGTGTTAGATTTCATTTCTTACTGTGTTCTCTCTTAAGGTAGATCGACACTAATACACGGTGCATTCGATTGGCGCATTTGTGTAACACGAGTCGGATGCGGAATTGACTTGATTTTCAAGCCGGAATAATCCTGTATTGGCCTATTCATTGTGACGTCATAAAAGATTGACATACACTTTCCCGCGAATTAGCTCCCTTTTCCCGTGAATATGGTCTATTTCGTAAACTATATCAAATAACTTTTTTAATCGAAAGGTGACATGTAGATTTTTTCAGCGTAGCAGATAGCTTAAGTGTATATCTCTGAAATATCAAAAAATAAAAAAAATCTGTCTGATATTTATTTTTTATGAAAGATAAACAATAAGCATGTTCTCACAGTTCCCTATATATTCTTTGTAAATATTGCTGACAAATACTGAATTTAGCCTGATTTTCAAAGCCAGATAACAGGAAAAGATGATCGGTGACATATCATTTTTATTTTATTTTTGTAACATATAGGTCGAGACCTACAAAATATCTTAAAAGAAAAAAATTCTGTCTGATATTTTTATTAGGATCGAACTACCTTAACGGCTTGGCCAAGATCAGGTGCCCACCTTTGTTGCAGATGGATGAAAAAAATGAAGTTGACTATATTAACTTACAAGTATGTTGTACACAACACTACATCCTTTGGGCAGATCATCTGAAAATTTTGTCCATTTCTGTCAAGTGGTTAAAAAGTTTTTACCCTCAACACAAGCTTCCAGAGTGGGCTACGGACTATACATACATACACATAACATATATATTAAATATATTTAATTGAATAAAGAATGCATAATTCAAACACAAATTTTTCGAACAAAAAAATATAACACATAACACATTAAACTCGTTTCCATTAAAATGATACACTATACAAAGGCCATAGGTAAATTTGTAAAACTGTGAGAATATTTAATTTAGATATTTGAGTATTTGAAATAAAAATATCTTATAGTTTTTTTTTTCCTTCTTCTAAAGATAATACATATGAGGATGAAAATTCAAAAATTTGGGGAAATTTGGAGGAAAACTGATGCAGATTTGCATTGGATAACAAATTAGAAATCTTGGGCTATGGACTATACACATTGACATGATTCTTTTTAAGTGAGATCATGGAAAAAGTATTGCCTATATTCTAGTACATGTTTGTAAAAATTATAATCATAGAGTCCATTTGTGTTCAATAAACTATTTCATTTGCATATTGTATCATTTTTTAACATTTTTTCAAGAAATTCAGCAAAAAAAAAAACATAAAAGGTAATATCAATTCTTAATACAATTAAAATACAAGCAGTCAGCTCACTTTATCACATCTTAAATTCTAGTACTATTATTACTGTTTTACTGCGGATAACCTCTGACTTTACCCCTAGATCATTTGGAATAGCCCAAGGTAATTATCTATATTTCCAGGTAAACTGACTTGTATATAGGTCATTTGTGAGTACAGTTTGTCTTCACACTCTAGGAGTTTCATTTGCTGAGAGAATTCTATCAAACTGATTAAACTACTTCAAAGGGATTAAAATGATGAGAAAAGTTTGGGATTGTATCAAGAGTTTTATTTATGAATTATAAAACATTTCAAAAAATAGATTTTACTTGTCTTAGTTTTATAGAACCTGCTTGTATTTCTTTTATTATTAGTAAAAACTTTGTACCATCCCGAAAAGATGAAGATTTAGGGAGAAATTTTTGGAAGGCTTAATTACAGTAAATTAATACCCATCAGGCATTTTGCAGTGCAATTCACTAACAGATTTCTTTTTTTTTCCTTTTTTCAATTTTTTTTTTAATAAAGCCATAATGATATTTCACCACTTTACAGAAATAAGTTAATACTATTTGTTAATAAGCACATATGTATTCAGAATAAGAAATAAAGCCAAAAAAAGTTTGATACCACCCCCAGGTATCACTCATTTCCATTGTCAAGTTTTCTTTCAGTATCAATCAACTAATCACTTTGAAGTTATTTAATCAGTTTGATAGAATTTTGGTAGTTAATGAAACTGGTCAGCTGAGAAGATGAGCTGTTTTTAAAGATGTGTTCAGTACGAATCAATTTACCTTCAGGGTTTGGAAACTAGTTAGTAGAGTTGCAACTCAATTATGGGTAAAGCTAGAGGTTATCCGCAGTAATAGAAAAATATAGTTTTAGTGCTAGAATTGGCTTTAATGTATGTTCAAAGAGGGATTAATTTAACATTTGCTATGGGGCTACGGACTATACATTTCTTATGTTTCTTTTAAAGTTAAATGATTGAAAAATTACTGCTTGTCTCAGAACATGATTGTAAAAATTATAATCATGGAGCCCATTTGTGTTCAATAAACTATTTCATTTTCATTTAACATCAATTTTATACAATAACTACAAGTGGTAGGTTGATAATATTTGGTATGTAGCTTGGTCCTTTGTAAGATATGTCAGTCTGGCAGGTATTTTTTGTCCTTGACCTCAATTTTACAGTTGAGTGGCCACTTTAAGTTTCTCTTCTTAAGTCCATTTCTCAATAACTACAAGTGGTAGGTTGATAATATTTGGTATGTAGGTTGGTCTTGGGTAGTACATGTCAGTCTGGCAGGTAACTTTTGTCCTATACAATAACTACAAGTGGAAGGTTGATAATATTTGGTATGTAACTTGGTCCTTTGTAAAATATGTCAGTCTGGCAGGTATTTTTTGTCCTTGACCTACATGTCAGTCTGGCAGGTAACTTTTGTACTATACAATAACTACAAGTGGAAGGTTGATAATATTTGGTATGTAGCTTGGTCCTTTGTAAAATATGTCAGTCTGGCAGGAATTTTTTGTCCTTGACCTCAATTTTACAGCTGAGTGGCCATTTTAAGTTTCTCTTCTTAAGACCATATCTCAATAACTAGAAGTGCTAGGTTGATAATATTTGGTATGCAGGTTGGTCTTGGGTAGTACATATCATTCTAGCAGGTAACTTTTGTCCTTGACCTCAATTTCACAGTCTAGTGGCCACGTTAATTTTGCCTGCTTAAGTCCATTTCTCATTAACTATAAATGTTAGGTCTATTACAGGGATCACTTTGGGCCATGCCATTGCGCCATAGCTGCGTCAATATATGATATGGCCCATTAAAAAGTGTTGTTTGCGCCTGTTGGGCGCATTAGTATCACACATGGCCCATTCTAGTCGTAGTTCGTGTGCCTGTTTACGGGATCAGAATACATAATTTTGTTTGACTGGTCCCCCAATTGTTTATCTTTGAAGGTAAACCAGTCGTAGTTTTCTCGGGGTTTTTCGTATTCGTAATAAAATATTCTATTCTATTCTTTTCTATTCGTTACTCAAATGAAACGAAAGACATCGAGTGTCACAAAACCATGCCGTTGCTGGAAGCAAACCAGTCAATGTTGTCTTTTTGTTGCGACACGGAATAAAGACTACAACGCGACACAAGCAATGATGATCATGAACCAGAGATACGATAGGGAAACAAATGAAACGCGGACCAGTCGAGGTTTCAGTCACGTTGGACTAACCGTGACATTCCTGGTTGACCAACACGAGTCGAACATTTCATCAATATTTCAAGTTGAAATAAGAAGCCCAACAAATTTAAGTTTCACGAACGTAGCGAGTTTGAATGTAGGGCTTCGTATTTCGACTTGAAATGAAATGTTGATACAATTTCCGACTCCTGTGGTTGACCTACAACCATGCTTTGTCATGTTCTTGAAGCAGCGTTATCCTTTTAGACCATGTCAGAGTCCCTGACCACGTCTTTAGGGGTTCATACTGTAAGTCCTTTTATTTTTTGTGCTGTTTGTGTTGTCTCTTTACCTTTGATCTTATATTGTCATGTCTTTTAGATTTAAAATTTGTGGATTATTGCTCTGTATTCATTTTTGAAACCTATTAGAAACACAGAAGGAAGTTGATGTTGATTATAACAATCAATGCATATTATGTTCAAAATAGGTAACAAACTTTTTGCATAGTAAGTTTGGGATCTCAGTCAATATTCTAGTATGCTGCATACAAAGACAGAGAAGCAATACACAGAAGGGATAAGATTAAAAATTTTCACAACACAATGTGACTTGTGAAATGTGCATTTTAGTACATGTACCTACTCTTAAATTTATCCAAGGTAGCTAAAATTGCTTAAAATCATTTTCTGATGGGAGTTTTGCCCCTGGACAGCAATGTTGGCCTTAACAGCCCCATACCCCCGGCCTAATAACGGCCCATAACTTTTTATAATAGGGGGCCTTCGGCCCATCATCATCAAAACCCAGGGTGATTCCTGCTATAATATTAAGTATATAGGTAGTACATGTCAATCTGGCAGGTGACTTTTGTTTTTGAGCTCAATTTTAAGGTCTAGTGAACATGTTAGTTTTTAATTATCTATTAGTGGCAGGTCGATGATATTTTGTATGTTGGTTGGTCTTAGACAGTGCTTGACAGTCTGCCATATGACTTTTGCATGTGACCTTAATTTCACAGTCTAGTGAGCATGTTCAATTTTCTGATAAGTTCATATAGATTTCACATCAATTTAGAGGTCAAGCAGGGACGGGCGAGACATCTTTTTAGGGTCCTCACTTGTTCTTTTTTTCATTTGATTCCCTCAGGTTCTGTTCATTTGCATCCTTTTTGTTCTCATTTGTAGCCTTTTTGTTTTTCTTTTTTTTTGCTCTATAATTGGCCATATTTTTCCTATGTCTTTCTTTCAATTCTTTTTTGAAGTTTTCTGTCTCCATTTCATATTTTATTTCTTTGTTCTTCTCTTTCTTTTCTTTTTCTTTCTCTGTCTTTCTCTCTCATTTTTGCAAGTCTCTCTGGGTCATTTTTTTACATTATTTCTGTATCTTCTCATTTTAAGTGTTTTCTTAGATGGTCCTGCTTTATCATCCTCTTTTGCTCCTTCTCTAGTACAGGTTTCATTATTTTAGGTCCTCATTGAAATTAAAGGCAAACGTTAAGGTCTGTAAATTGCTAACTGTTTATGTATAGTCTGTAGCCCTTTTATTATTAAGATTTGGAAGACAGATTATTCAATAATCAATGTTCCAATGCTAATTATTCTAAACGTTTTGATAGAATGTATCACAATAAAGAAAATTTTATCGTAAATATTTTACAAATGTAAGTAACTACAAACGTAACGGTGCAGAAACAGCAAGCTTATATATGAAACGTTTAAATCTAAAGATTCTATCTTCAAATACAAAGGTATTTGTTTGTAAAAACATTTCATTTATTCAAAAAAACATATACTTGTATAATATTTATTGTATCAGTGATTTATATGCCTTATTCAAAAGTTATTATATAAGGGCTACGGACTATACGGGGCTACGGACACCAGTCTTTCATCTAAAATTTCTTTTGGTGTTACTGCAGAAGCTATTCATTGGTGTTGTTTACTTTACTTGTAACTTTGAAAATATAAAACAAGAGCATGATCAATTCGGCATTCATTTATTTGACACAGACTTTAATGAAATATGGGGCTACGGACTATACAAAATAATAGACAAGTTTGTGAATATTTTTTAAAAAGTGCATCCGTTATACCGCAAAACCTATATTTTTGACATAGTTTATCACTTCTTTAAATAAGATAACCATGATTAACTAGAGGCTCATATGAGCCTGTATCGCTCACCTGGTCACTGGATTTATTCATTGTCACCTATAGACCACCCATTCATACTATAAATCAGTTCAGCAGATGTTACATTTTCATTCTTGGATGAGGTACAAACTAAAAATCACAAACTTTGGAAGGGATCACCCAAAGACGATTGTAACCAAGTTTGGTTCCAATTGGCTCAGTAGGTTCAGAGGAGAAGACATTTGAATGCATTTCCCAAAATTAGAGTCCCTATGTTAAACTATGTTCCACGCTGGCGGCCATCTTGAATGAGGTAAGAACGTAAAAATCACAAACTTCAGAGGGGACCACCCAAGGACTTTTGTGACCAAGTTTGGTTCAATCTGGCTTGTTAGTTTCAGAGGAGAAGATCTTTGGATGTATTTCCCATAGGGTCCCTATGTTAAACTATGTTCCCTGCTGGCGGCCATCTTGAGTGAGGTATGAACATAAAAATCACAAACTTTGAAGGAAAACATCTAAAGACTATTGTAACCAAGTTTGGTTCCAATTGGCTCAGTGGGTTCAGAGGAGAAGACATTTGAATGCATTTCAAATAGGGTCCCTATGTTAAACTGTGCTCCACGCTGGCAGCCATCTTGGATGAGGTACAAACGTAAAAATCACAAACTTTAAAGGGGACCACCCAAGGACTATTGTGACAAAATTTGGTCCCCATTGGCTCAGTGGTTTCAGAGGAGAAGATCTTTGAATGCATTTCCCATAGGGTCCTATGTTAAACTATCTTCCCCGCTGGTGGCCATCTTGGATGAGATGTGATGTAGGTTGTCAGATTTTCTCAAAAATTGCAGGACATGTAGATCTTACTATGCTGACCATTTTTGTTATAGAAACTTCACTTCTACCTTCTATCAATTTCGATATATAAGACCAGAAGTAACGAAAAACTGAAAATTTTACGGAAAAGGGGCAATAACTCCAAGACGGGTAAACGGATATTCTCCAAAATTGCAGGGCAGGTAGATCTCATCATACTGATCATTTTTACCCTCATGTCAGAATTTTGATATCTGTAATGGTTTTCGAGTAATTTGCAAAAAACAGCAATTTACCCCTATTTTTAATAACAGCGGCCATGTTGTTTGGTCTATGGACATAAAAATCACAAACTTGAAAGAGCATACCCTGGTGATGATTCAGGCCAAGTTTGGTTAGTATTGGCCCAGTAGTTTCAGAGGAGAAGATCTTTGAATGAAAGTTAACTGACGGACCGACGGACGGACGGACGACGGATGCCAAGTGATGGCAAAAGCTCACATGGCCTTTGGCCAGGTAAGCTAAAAACAGAACATTCGCTCTTTTTGATAAAAATGATCTCATAAACTACATAATGATAAATCCTAATTATGTAACGAAAATACATGTGTACATATTTCTGCATAATTTCAACAATCCTTATTATATTTCTTTTCCGTAAAAACTTAACTGAAGCTAAATAATTTCTCTAATTGTAGTATATCTATTTTTGGAAGAATCATTAAAAATCATCTCAATAATGTATTTTTAAAAATGTAAAAACAACAGTTGCAACAGCATAACACTCCAAACTAGAGGCTCTCAAGAGCCTGTATAGCTCACCTGGTCCATGACTGGCATAACTACAGCCCAAATAACCCAATGTTAAAGTGTATCATTTTCTACAAGCTTCAAAGGAGAAAATCTTCGAATGTGTTTTCACCATAGGGTCCAATGTTAAACAACAGTCCCCGCTGGTGGCCATCTTGGATGAGGTGCAGACTTGTCAGACACAATTTTTTAAGAAGACCATTAAAGGCCTATTGTGACCAAGTTGTGATTCCAACTGACCAAGTAGTTTCAGAGAAGAATATCTTTGGATGTGTTTTTCCCATAGGGTCTAACGTTAAATTATGTCCCCCGCTGGCGGCCACCTTGGAATTCATGTGGACTTACCAGAAACATTCTTCGATAGGTACTGACAATGGACAGTTGTCACCAAGTATAATTCAAATTGGTTTCCATGGTAATTTAAAGCCCCACTATCCATTACAACCCATTTCAGACCATCATACAAAAAAAATTTGGGCAGGGGTTCCCCTTGTAATTCAGATAATACATATTGCTGAAATCAAAACATTCTAAGTCCCCCTTTCCATTTTGGCAGGGGTTCCCCTTTATAATCTAGTTTAGACATATTTCTCATATTGTGAAGAAACACATCCCTACATCAATATCTATCTGGAAACCAAATTTCATTGAAATTGAACAATGTTCAATTTTCCCGCCTTTTTTGGGGGCCATTTTGAAAATGGCTTTCAACGACCAATTTTCAATATCATTTTTTGAAGTCGCAACATCAATATCTATCTGGAAACCAAATTTCATTGAAATCAGACAATGTTGAATTTTCCCGCCTTTTTGGGTGGCCATTTTGAAAATGGCATTCAACAAACAATTTTTAATATCGGTTTTGAAGTTGCAACATCAATACCTATTTGGAAACCAAATTTCATTGAAATCGGACAATGTTGAATTTTCCCGCCTTTCTTGGCGGCCATTTTGAAAATAGCGGTCAACAAAAAATTTTCAACACTGGTTTTGAAGTCGCAACATCAATATCTATTTGGAAACCAAATTTCATTGATCTAACAATGTTGAATTTTCCCGCCTTTTTTTGGCAGCCATTTTGAAAATGTCGGTCATTGAACGATTTTCAACATCACTTTTGAAGTCACCACATCATGGCAAACATTTTATCAATTTACACTTAACCTTCATCTTCTTTAGTTTTGGAAATAAAAGACAAAAAATATGAAAATTTTAAAAATTCTGTGAAAAAAGGGCAGTAACTCCTACAAGGGTTTTTGGATTTTCCCCAAAATTTAAGGGTGGGTAGATTTATATGCTAAACATTTTTGCAATTTGAAGTAGACCTCTATCTGCTATATTTTCTTTGAGAAAAAATTAAAAACATTAAAATTTTGAAAAATTTCCGGAAAAAGGGCAATAACTCCAAAACTGGTCATCAGAATTTCTTCAAAATTGCAGGGCAGGTAGATCTTACCATGCTGATCACTTTTACCCCGTCAGATTTTTGATATTTGTAATGGTTTTTGAGGTTATTTGCCAAAAACAGCAATTTACCCCTATGTGCTATTTTTAGTAACGTCAGCCATGTTGTTTGGTCCTTGGACTAATCGAACACAATTTTGGATCTAGATACCCTGGTAATGATTCAGACCAAGTTTGATTAAAATTGGCCTAGTGGATTCAGAGGAGAAGATTATTGAGAAAGTTTACGACGGACGGACAACGGACGGACGGACGACGGACGGACACCGACGGATGCCAAGTGATGGCAATAGCTCACATGGCCTTTTAGGCCAGGTGAGCTAAAAAGGTGATTTTTGGACCTTTATTCTGTTGTGTTTTCATAGATTCAGATAATATATATATGATATGATACACCACCGGAAAGCTCTTTCTCTGTTCTCTGCAGTGCAAACAAAAGCATTTAGATAAGATGTCACTGCAAAGATTTACATTCATATAACATCATTCAAGTTGAAATGGGCACCTGATCTTGGCCAAGCCGTTAAATATATACAAGCATCCACTTAAAAATGTTGTTTTCTTTCATCTGTTTATTCAAGGAGTTGCATTTCTTTTTGCAAGGTCTTAAAATCTGGAATGTATGCCGGAGTGTGGCAGATCTTTTTTGCATTTTTCCGTAAAACATTTCCAAAAACAACAACTCATTATGACCATAACCTCCTCAAAATTAAGTTCAACCAGTGGTGTCAACTATCAAGTACATACCTTGGTTTGGTTCTTTGTCATAATTACTGCTGTAGCTGTTGTATCAAACTGTAATGATATGTTTTCACAATGTTAATGTACAACAAGCAGTATCAATATCACAAACGACTTAAATTATTCAGCATCAATCATAGACCCAGGTTTATAATTTATCATATAGATCATACTTTATATTTTAAAACAAACAATTTTCCATTATATTGAATAGGTTCCATATTTTTCATAAAAACTTTTGCATGACTGGTTTTTTACCTAGGGCGATCTTCTTAAAAAATTTTCTTCGGATGAATATAGCTGTTTTCATCTTTCATCATTCTTATCTTTTTGCCATTGACAAAGACCTTTTGCCCCTATTTCAAACTATATTTTTAGATTTTAGTTGTGCTGTTGCATTTTATTCTTGTTTTGGCATTGCCTTCTCCTAATGGTCTATTTAACCACTTTATTTATATATTTTATATAGATCATAGATCACTTATATTTTTAAAAGACATCAGAATTTCAAAAATCTAACGCAGGAACATTAAATTGTATGACATGTAAAATTGCTATCATTATAGATTCAAATTACAAAGGCACAAAGATTATATATAAAGATCTTCTTGAACACAAACCTTTCTTGTTTGACTAACAGGTGATAAATTCCTATATCTGTTTACAGTTATAGCAGCCATAGCCATGTACACCAGTGAAAGTCGACATCATGGTTATAGATCAGACTAAATTTGGTTTATACTAATACAACAGACACTAACTGTATATACTACAGAAGTTCCCTATGCCCTGTGAGCCAACTCAATTTAAATGTACCTGGGGTCTTCCTGCTCTACCAATCATCTGTAATATCTGTGTATCTGAATACTCTTCATGACATCCCATGTTATAATACTGTGTAGACTTCAAAATAACTAGATGTGCAGGGAGGTTTACACCCATCGCTAGTGTACTGGTAGCAACTGAAATAGTCATTATATGATCATAATATAGTACATTACATGCCACTTCTTTGCATTTTCAGAGTTTAAAGTGTAAAAAATCCAGAACCACTTTCCCTTTTGACCACAAAATCAAACTTGGCATGAGTTTTTTCAACATCTAATATATATCAGGTTTGCAGAATGTATGCAATTCAGTCAAAATCTATTAGTCCAAAAACTTTGGTAAATATTCATTGTAATATTCAATGAAGAACTACTTTGACATTAATCAGTCAATTCATCATTATTATCACATGCCATCATTGCTGCTATAAAAATTTTGCCATGTATTTTTTGTGCAATAAAAGAGACTTCTTATAATAATGAAAATTTGTATCGATACAAATTGCTTGAACTTCAAAATTTAATTATAAAAATATACAAAATGATAAGAATTCTAGTCTGCTACCTAGCACTGGAAGGTCTCCACTACTGAACAGTTCTTCCATGTATTTTCTGTCTTGGATATCCATACCAGCATGGTGGAAGCCAATGCCTTTCATAACTAAGTCTGCAAAAAAATATTGCAAACCCTTAAAATGGTTTCTTATGTTTCACTTGTAAGATATAGCCAGTTTATCTTGTTGTTTCTCTTATATATATAATACATCTAAGGGCTGTTCTACTAAAACATACATGGCACCTACAGAAAGTTTTTTGAACATGTAGAAGCAATTTTGGAAAATTTAAGGCAGATAAATTCTCAAATGGAATATCAGCCACCCATCCACAGAGGTGATTTAAAATACCTTCACTTAATGGAACAGCCCTAAGCAAGCTTTGTAAGTTTGAGATTATATTTTAAGTGAGCAAATTAATAAGAAAATGCATGGGTGTTCCTTGGAACACATGTGTCACCTGCAGTACCGTACAGCAGTGTTTTAATTTTTGCATATTTTTGCGGATGGACTTAAATCGCGCAAATAAATTCAGCAAATATTTTATGTATTCTTAGTACATATACAGGATCTTTGAAAATGCTTTTAAAACGCTTAAATTTTTGGCACTCAAATCCGCAAAATTTTTGACCTGCGAAAATAACCAGCCATACGGTATATATATTAAAGAATTACTGTTTTGTTATATAATGACAAAGTCCAAAGATAATTAAAAATAAATAAAGGGCTACGCCGAGCGCAGCATGATACAACTGCAGCATGTCGAATATTGAAATTTGAACATAGTGCAATTCAAATGAATGAGGAATAGTAAATAAATGGACACAATAAAGAGCTTGAATCAGTTGCAATTTTGGCCCCTTTGGCCCCTTTAGCTCAGAAACGGGAAAAGCTATGCCAAATTTGTTGACTTACTACTGAAAGCTTATATCAAGAAGATCCAAAGAAAAAAAATCTGATCAAAATCCAATGAATAATAAGGATTTCCAATATTTCGAAAAGTACAATTTTGGCCCCTTTGACCCCTTGTAGCTCGAAAACAGTAAGAGCTACGCAAAATCCGCTGCCATATTACTGACAGCTTATATCAAGAGGAATCCACAGAAAAAAAATCCTATTGAAATCCGATGAAAAATTAAGATTTCACATATTTCGAAAAATTGCAATTTAGACCCCTTTGACCCCTTGTAGCTCAGAAACGGTAAGAGCTAAGCAATATCCGTTGACATACTACTGAAAGCTTATATCAAGAGGAATTCAAAGAAAAAAATCCCATCAAAATCCGATGAAAAATAAAGATTTCACATATTTCGAAAATTTGCATTTTTGGCCCCTTTGACCCCTTGTAGCTCGGAAACGGTAAGAGCTATGCAAAATCTGTTGACATACTGCTGAAAGCTTATATCAAGAGGAATTCAAAGAAAAAAATCCCATCGAAATCCATTGAAAAATTAAAATTTCAGGTAATCAGCAAATTTGCAATTTTGGCCCCGTTCGGCCCCTCATAGCTCGGAAAGGAAACAAGTTACCAAAAATATAAAAGTTGAGCGCCATATTAATTTTTCATAAGGAATCTAATGAAAAAAACTGCATCAAAATCGGACAAAAAATGAAAAAAATAGATTTTTGAGATTTCCCCCTTTTGGAACCCATTTATCTCATTAACGGTACATGTGACATGAAATCCGTTGCCACACTTCCGAATCCAAATTTCCTTAGGATCACACTGAAAGAAACCCCATCAAAATCCGATAAATAATAAATATTCTACAGCCCAATATATGAAAACACCTAATTTGGCCCTTTTTGGCCCTTTTTAAAAAAAACGGGCAGGGCCACAATACCCAAAACCAATCCCAACCTTCCTTTTGTGACAAGCAACATTATGTTAAAATTTCATAAGGATTGATTAACTAGAACTGAAGTTATCGCACGGAAACGAAGAGTCTACAGACGCCGACGACGACGACGCCACCAGTATCATACCAATATACGACCTCAAAATTTTTTTGCGGTCGTATAAAAATGGAAGAATGTGTCCATGGGACAAAGATGCCCCCGCCTCCTTGCAATCAAAACCCTTAAATTATTAAAGGCATAACTATGTATAATATATATATATCAAATAATTATAAAAAGGATCTTTCTCCTGTGTCATATAGGCACTGGAACTGGTTTGGTTTTGATATAATGTGTACTTCCAACAAATAATCTGAGACAGACTTATTTGTAATACTAATCTATTTTTAGCAACTGTGACCTTGACCTTGGCGGTACCATCCCAGAAATCGATAGGCTTTTGTAATGGGTGATAAGCAAGCATATGACCAAGTTTGGTTACGATTCAATGAAGCATACTCAAGTAATCATCTGGAAACTAAAATTTTATTGAAATTTTAGTCTATTTTTAGCAACTGTGACCTTGACCTTGGGGGTACCAACCCAAAAATCAATAGGGTTCTGTCTTGGGTGATAAGCAAGCATGTGACCAAGTTTGCTTTTGATACGATGTAGTATACTCAAGTTATCCGGAAACCAAAATTTTATTGAAATTTTAGTCTATTTTTAGCAGCTGTGACCTTTACCTTTGGGGTACCAACCCGTAAATCGGTAGGGTTCTGTCTTGGGTGATAAGTAAACATTTGACCAAGTTTGGTTTTGATCCGATGTATTATACTCAAGTTATCATCCGGAAACCAAAATTTTATTGAAATTTTAGTCTATTTTTAGCAATTGTGACCTTGACTTTGGGGGTACCAACTCACCAATCGATAGGGTTCTGTCTTGGGTGATAAGCAAGCATGTGACCAAGTTTGATTTTGATCCCATGTAGTATACCTAAGTTATCATCCGGAAACCAAAATTTTATTGAAATTTTAGTTTATTTTTAGCAACTGTGACCTTGACCTTGGGGTTACCACCCTGTCAATTGCTAGGGTTTTATCTTGAGTGATAAGTAAGCATGTGACTAAGTTTGCTTTTGATACGATGTAGTATACTCAAGTTATCATCCGGAAACCTAAATTTTATTGAAATTTTAGTCTATTTTTAGCAACTGTGACCTTGACCTTGGGGTACCATCCTAGAAATCAATAGGCTTCTGTTTTGGGTAATAAGCAAGCATGTGACCAAGTTTAGTTTTGATATGATGTAGTATACTCAAGTTATGGTCGGGAAACCAAAATTTTATTGAAAGTTTAGTCTATTTTTAGCAGCTGTGACCTTGACCTTGGAGGTACCAACCCGTTAATCGATAGGGTTCTGTCTTGGGTGATAAGTAAGCATGTGACAAAGTTTGGTTTTGATCCAATGCAGAATACTCAAATTATCATCCGGAAACCAAAATTTTATGACCTTGACCTTGGGGGTACCAACCCAGAAATCGATAGGGTTCTGTCTTGGGTGATAAGCAACCAAGTTTGCTTTTGATCCTATGTAGTATACTCAAGTTATCATCCGGAAACCAAAATTTTATTGAAATTTTAGCCTATTTTTAGCAACTGTGACCTTGACCTTGGGGGTACCAACCTGGAAATCAATAGGGTTCTGTCTTGGGTGATAAGTAAGCATGTGACCAAGTTTGGTGTTGATCCGATGCAGGATACTCAAGTCATCATCCGGAAACAAAAAAGATGGACGTACGGACGTACATACGTACGGACAGACGGACGTATGGATCAGGGTAAACCTTAATGCCCCCCGACCACCTAGCGGGGGGGGGGGGGGCAAAAAAAAAAAAAAAANAGGGGGGGGGGGGGGGGCATAAAAATAAAAAAAATGAAAGGGCACATCTACAATATATATTGAAACATTCTGAAAGTTTGGTTGGAAAGTACCAAACCGTTTAAGAGGAGTAACAGATAATGGAGGCATACCCGTAAGACTCAAATAAGCTAAAATGACAAAGTTAAAACATAGCTAGTAAAATCTAAATGGCACCAGGGAGCACAAGCCGAGTTGCAACTTCAAATATTATGTGACCAAGTTAATGTAAAGACCCAAATATCTCTATAATTGTCTATTTATTTTCTTTCCTCCCTAATATCCAGAATTCTATAAAGAATTCAAGGTCTATTTTCTAATTTCGTGTCTTGACGTTTTAATATATAAATCTGTTTTCGGTCACTGTGAACTTCACTGACTTTGACCTTTGACCTACTTTCTCCAAAATGAATAGGGTCCCTCCTCTCCTGGTATCCAACAACATATCCAAGTTTCATTTTGATTACATGTAACCTTTTTGAGTTATCATCCGGAAAACAAATTTTCCTGAAATTTTTAGTCTATTTTCGGTCACCGTGACCTTGACCTTTGACCTACTTTCTCCAAAATCAATAGGGTTCCTCCCCTCCTCGTACTTAACAATATATCCAAGTTTCATTTCAACTGGATGTAAACTTTTTGAGTTATCATCCGGAAACCAATGTTTGACGCCCGCCCGCCTGTCCGTCTTTCCGCCCACACACACGCACACCCGCAACACCAAACCAATAGCCAATAGCCGAGTTCAACTTCGTTGCAACTCGGCTAAAAATCTTAAAATATCATAATACAGAAAAACGACATGCATAATGCACATCTACAATATATACGGAAGCATTCTTGCAAGTTTGGTTTGAAAGTACCAAGAGATTTAGAAGGAACTGCAGATAATGGAGGCATATCCTTAAGACTCCAATGAAGTCCAAAGATCGCTAGAAAATCTAAAAAAAACAATATTAATGAAAAAACTAAATGCATGATGCACATCTGCAATATATATTATTCTTGCAAGTTTGGTTGGAAAGTACCAAGTTGTCTCGGAGGAGTTGCAGATAATAGAAGTATACCATTTTACTCAAATAAGTTAAAATGACAAAGTCCAAAAATAGCTTCAAAATCTGGAAAAACATAGGGAAAAACTAAATGCAAGGTGCAAATCTGCAATATATGCTGAAGCATCCCTGCAAGTTTCGTTGGAAAGTACCAAGCAGTTTAGGAGGAGATGCTGATAATGTTAAAAATTTTGAAGCCATACAGACAGACAGACAGACAGACAGATGCAAGTCGATGGATAGTGATCCCTATGTGTCGACCCTGCACTAGGTGCAGGCGACACAAAAATGAATAATCATTTGTTATTATAGTAAATCTTGCCTCTGAGTTTGTTGTCTTTCACCATATTAGCATACTTCATTAGTTTTTGTCTCTGTTGAGTAGTTCTAATCATTGTTCCCTTACTATCTCTTGCTAAAACCTCTCCTGCTTGTTGGGTACTCTTCCTGGTAGAGCAGAACTAGAAGTAAAATACAAATGCTTTTTGAAACATCTCATATCTTAAGTGCAAGTATCTAATTTCTTCATTTAATTTTTATTGAAAGATAACTTCTCATACATACATAGATTAAACTTGACATGACTACAGGTAATGCAACTTTGTGTCTTAGAATTCCAATAAAATACATGTATGTATAATATTAAATAGTGTTTGCCGTGAAATCTTAGAATTCCAATAAAATACCTGTATGTGTAATATTAAATAGCGTCTGCCGTGAAATACTGTCCGCCTTTACAATTGTTACCTATGATAAAGTCTGAGGATGGAATAAAATGCATGACGATCATGAAATATTATCCTCTTGGATTTTCCAATGAAATATGTAACAGGACGGACATTTTTTCATAGGACACTATTATGGCTTACATATGCACTCTTTGACTCTTCTCTCTAAATTACATTTTTATCATAATCTCTTTCTTTTTCAAGATAGTGGTCATAGAGTTAGTAGTTTACATGTACTGAGGTTTATTAGTATGTTTATTATACATCAGTGAAACAGGACATAGGGGGTTTGGATACCCATAAACCAGAATAACCCTCACCATGCCGGTACCAAGTCCCGTTATCTAAGAGTTCATATCATTATTTATGTTTGTGTCTGATCTGTAATGTGTGTTTTTCTACTGCAGTTCCTTCTTGTAAAATGTGGCATGTGATTGCAATTTTCAGTCATTGTAGGTGTTATACTGTGAAAGTACTATTGTTCGTGGGGTACCAATTTTCGTGGATTTCGTGGTTGACTTAAACCACGAAATTTGATACCCATCGAAATACAAATCTCCAGTTGATTTGTACTGTGGAAAGTCTCAAACCACGAATTTAAAAACCCACGAACTTACGACTTGTCTGCAATCCACGAAAATTGGCATCCACGAATAAAAGTACTTTCACAGTATGTTATCTTCACTTTATAATAGATTTTTCATCATGTATGTATCATCTGCATTTGTTGCACAATATTTTTCAAAACAGATAAAATGTATTTATTCAAGGATTACTTGATATTGACCATTGAAACTTGACAAAAACAACTGTATCTTAAAGTGGATTATATAAAAGCTATGCATAACCCAAATTTCTACTGACCACTAATGTAGGCTTGTCTTCAGAATATGTATTGATAATTCCAACTAGTTTGTAGTTCAGGGACATGTCAAAATGGAAAGCTGAACCTTTCTGTTCATCAAAATAAAACCCTAAAACAACTTTCCTCAGTCTTACTGGTCGTAGGCTATCATCCATTCTGAAAAAAAAATCATCTATATCCTGACAATTGTCATTTAAAATCTTTAAAAAAATATCTAAAATGCAAAATTTGTGGTGTAATTATATCTATTCAGTCATAAAGCAGATACAACTATATTAACATTATAATGCCAATTTCAGTAGCTTTATTGTTAATTTGAATAGATGAAAATATAATGCAATCAGACTTTTTAAAGTACTACATTCAATAAATGAAAGGATTACATACTTGACAGATATTGCTGGTTCAGTATCACCCAACCATTCTGCTACCTAAAGATAGAGTAATGTCTAATGAGATGGAGACCCAATTATTACTTAATCTGTGCAAATTGGTTTTAGATATTACGTATGTGGGAGGTAAATTTGTATTCAATTAACAATATTACTGTTGCACAACAAGGGCAAGTCAAAATTTTAGCATTTTCAAATATGAGTGGTTTATTGTCTTACACTACAGCCGAAACTAGAAAAAGGTGATATTCTGATCACATAACATACACATGCCCATTGAACTTTTTATTCACATTATCTGAGGTTGGTGTGTGTTTTCCTGAACTTCATTGATATACTAGCGATTGAATCAATAAATGACATGCAAATTTTATGTTTTTCACAGCCAAAAACTCCTGAACAGGAAAACCAATTGCAATAAAAACGGAAACAGACCTGTATTTTTCAGCATATCCACAACAAATTAAGTGTTTCAACTTCAAAGCAAACTTAAATATAATTATCCAGTAATTCTTAAACTGCATATTTAATGTACTGGTAAGGCAAGAGCAATAACTGTGGACCACAAAAAAAAAAAAAACAAAAAAAAAACTCTCAAGGTAAAAATAATAAATTATCAATTCATGGAAAAAAAACTGTGGTTATTCATGTGTTCTTGACATTTGCAAGTTAATGTGTTGTTTAATCAGTCATTGAACATTTTGCAATTATAAGCATCTCAGATTTGCACTTCACTTTTATTTCAGCTTAAGGTAGATGGGTACTCCAAAATTTTTTCCATAGATTTTTTTAATTTTTACAGGAAAGTTTCCTTATTATATAAGCATTGAAATAAAAAAATAAAAAAGGGGGGGTCACCTTGCTTGTTTTTAAAATAACTGATATCAAAACAATCAAATATTTCTAATGAATATATAGGGAAAAACAGGTATATTGTTGATTTCTTTAAAACTGTTCCATAGATTTTTTTCTACTTTACTCATGTGTTAGCCCTTTAAACATACTTTCAAAAAATATAAAGAAAAATGGGGGTCACTGACTTTGTTTTCCATTTAATTTGTAAAATGTGAATTTTCATAGTGATATCTATGTAAAATATTTTGATCAGATTATCTCCCTTTTTCAAAAATCCTCTTCCAATTTATTTTATTATCAAGTTACCATACCTCATCTAATTAGATAAAGACATGTGAAATCAAGTCCATGTAGGTCCTTTGCATTTTGTATTATAGATATAATATTGATTGATTCATTACAAATAAAAATATTTGCATATTT
>MJUU01044900.1:0-13739 GCA_002080025.1 Modiolus philippinarum
TGGATATCGTCAGGGCCACATGCCGTGTCATGTGCCTTATCCAAGGAATAAAGAGAATACATAGTATCACAGTGCTACTGTTCTGTTACTGATTATTATATTCAGTAACAGAACAGTAGCACTGTGATACTATGTATTCTCTTTATTATTAGAACTGGCCAATATCGATGATAAAGAGCAATCAAATAATGTAAAACCTGTCTAAACTATTACATGCAAATGTTGCTGTCATGAAAATTTATAGCAACGACACACCATGTTAAACGAAGAAGGTAATTTATCTTAAACAAAAACATTAGGTACAATTTATAATATCCCGAACAATATCTTTTTTAAATAACTAATATTTTGATATCCCAAGAAAGACAATCCTAACACATTCTATTTTTTATCTCAGAGATGTAACTCTTAACATATTTCTTAACTAATTTTTTCAATTTGTTTTCAATTTTAATTCAATATTCAGTCCCTGAAAAAAACATTCACATTACTACCAAACATTTTTTGAGAATTGTAGCTTTTGACAGATTTTTCAATATAAATGAAAAATTACAGCAATTTGTAATTACACTCATTGAAAATTGGGATATTGGAACAGAGGGAAATGCCAAAATGTACGAGTATTAATAAACATACCTGTTATTAAAAAAATAAGTGAACCATTCATGATACACATATACTTTAAAGGAGCTTTCCATAAAACCGGTTTAACGCATTACTTTTTAAAGCCTTACCACGTCAGGGCCATTGCGATTCAGAGTTTTTTCCGTTGGTTTTGCAACTGCTTTTTCCTGTTGTCCTTCGGGAAAATGCTCCTGGCAATTCTGTTGTTACCCTCATTATGTACTTTTTTTCATCACATTCTTTCAGTAATTTTATCAGTTGCATTAATTTTGCATTTCAGATTATTATAAAAGGAATATGGAAACTTTCTTCTCCATCAGAAAGGGTTAATGATTATGTATAACTTAAGGAGGAAAGCTTAACGAGGGGTGTCTGTGATAGTCTCTATCTAAATAAACCAGCACTAGTAAGCTTAATCAATTCTCTCTACAAGTATACAAGTTGTAGTCATCATTGTCTGATTGTAAATTGGATATATCGGAAGTTTAACAGGACTTAAAAATTACATGCAAAACAAAGATGGTCATTATGACCCTTTCCCTCAACTTTCTTTTCCGATGAATCGTTGTGCATTATTTTTCCAAGATATTTTTTTAGTTGGTCGTTTTGTTCCCACATATGTTCTATTGTCTTTCCAACGAGTAAATCAGTAGAGGGTATTGTTGATGTATTGTTGTTTACGTTAATATCCGATCGTTGTGTAGTTTCAATTGAGATTTGGGAATCGGAACAAGTTTGGTGAAGTAGAGATGGCTGAATGGTTAGTTATAGATAAAGTGAGCCAAGTAATGTTCGGATGAGAGTGGTTAAAAATCAGATAACGGTATTTATTTGGAAGAAGTATAAGAAAAGGCAGATGTATTGCCCTTTCTAGAAATACCGGGTTATCCTATTGATTGATTGAATATTGTTTAACGTCTACTCAGCAATATTTCAGCTATATCAAGACGAGAACAAGTTTGTTAATAAATAATCACTTTGGGGTATTGAAAGGGTCATGGGACGGGAAATTCTGACTGCCACTGGAAAAGTAGGGTGAAATCGAAAAGGGCGGAGAATTTAGCCTTGTAGCAGATCACCTACGGACCACTCAAAAAAAGCTTGCTACAAGGGTTCTTTATCGTGCAGGAAGCGTGGCATTTCTTCCAACACGTGGACCTGAGTTTACATCCCATCCGAAAGATGGGTTGTGTATTTATTAATCCCGCACAACCACGGAATGGGTCCTATTTTTATATCCCGGGACTCTCGGGGTCAGCCCCCGTTTAGGAGGGGTCACACCCCGCAAGCCGGAGATACTAGGTCCTTTTTCTATATCCCGGGGTTCCCTCGGGGTCCTCTGTTAGGAAGACTCATACTCCAAGCTCAGAGGATGCTGCGGGTCTATTCATAAGCCGGGACCGCGCACGGCGGGGTTATCCTATTGAATAAGTTGTCCCAAACTACTTTCAAGAGATTCCAAATTTAAACCTTCTGTCTTAATCGTTTTCTGTTTGAGTGAGTCCTTTCTGTACATTATCTGCTTTTTCAAGGCGCTGATTTATGCCCGTTGTTATTTACATCTAATTAAGGGGGTTGACATATAGAATGGGGAGGTAACCGTTTTTTTTTTCACTTAAAAAAAAAGCACCATTGAAATTGTATTATTTTTTGCAGCAAATAAGTATTTATCCTGGGCCACATTTAAAAATATGTTTGTTTCCCCACTCCCGACCCTGATTTTCACAGATGGGTAGGTAGGTAGGTAAAAAGTTTGTTTTTTTTCTGGTAGCACAAATAATTGTATATTGTAAATTTCCATAGCCTTTTTCAAGACCTTATACTTTAGCTGTTGTATAACTATAGAATTCAAATGAAATACATTTCATATACAACACTCACTGGTGTCTTATATGTTATATCTTTAGAAGTATATTGTTGAAACTTTTTTTTACATATCATTTAATGTCAGTATGAATTAAAGCTCTACTAAACAGTATGCCATGTATTAGACCATGGAAATCTACAAAAAATAAATGCAAATATATTGCACAGTTTGAACTTTTATTTGACTAGATTTTCAGAAGTTGACTAGAATATTAAAATGTGTTAATTTTTTGGCATCCTTTTCGGTATTCCTTTTGGAATGCAGTTCTAACAGACTAGTAAAACCACTTTATGAGTTTTTAAAGTGTTTTCGTCTTTTCCAGCATTAGGTAATGTACAGTGACAGCATATATCTGACCTTCCAATGTTTGATGAATAATAAGGGAATTCAATATGTGTTGCACATGACATCTGAAGCCTGACAAAAACTTTTCCTTGCATGACATCTCCTGAACAAAAAGGAAGGGGTTCATCTAAAAATGTTTATGAAACATCTGAAAAGACTAAAAATTTATTGATATGTTACTGTTATGGAATTTGGAGAAAAAATACGTCTGGATCATCTTGCAAATTCATTTGACAGATCCATGTCCTGCAATTCCTTGAGCAAAAAGACAACAAAAAAGCACTTATAATGAAACATACACTAGTAGTTCTGACTGGTATTGTCATAAGATTTTTCTGTTTGAAAATACAATAATTATTCTTTTTGATAAATCCATTTTCATAAAGCATATACAGGTCTGTGCAGTATGATTCTCTGACATGTAAGGATCCGGAAAATTATTGAGTATTCATTCAAATCTTACCATCTGGAAGGATAACAGACCCACATGTATAATCATGTCTCTCAAGGGTGTGCCTCAGTGATCTCATATCTCGTGGTGTGAGTTTCTGTTTTGAATATACACATCTAGGTTTTTCACATTCTTTACAGTCAATAGTCAGTCTTACATTTTGTGCACATTATTCTTGCATCCCTAAAAGACAAAAATTGTGAAACTCACTAAATAAAATTTTAACGAATGTGCATGTTCATATTATACATTCATACCCCAATAACTTATCTTTTCAATTTGAAGATATACATACCTGTCAGGAAAAAGTTTGTGACATTGAAAGCATGAGTTTTAGTACAAAATAACTTAAATCATTGAAATGTGTTCAAAACTGAAAATCAAAATTTATCTTCCCTTAAATTTGGGTATATTTAGAAAAAAATTATTGAGTATATTTATATTTCAGTACCATTTGGAAAAAGACATGGAGAAATACCAACAATAGTATTAGGAAGCTATATATAAGGAAATAAATTTAAACTATATAATATTACTCCAAACTTTTTTTCCGGTCATATTATTTTGTGAAATCTTTACTATACCCAATGACAAGATTGCCAAAAGAAAATGATTTCAGTGAATAAAAAGTCACAGTGAATAAAAAGTCACATGAGTTGAGAGAAGTAAATCACACATTTAGCCAAATTAGTCGGCCATTGAAATTAGGATATTTAAATAGAGGTCACAGCAAGGTTTTCAATTCTGTTTTATTTACATTAGTATCTTTAATATTTTCAGAACAAATATCAACTAATGATGTTTTGTACACATTAATATTAGTATATACCTGCTGTTCTTGAGCTACAGCAGCAATAGTTTGATTCTTGGTGGATGGTCTGTCCTTTTCAGAAGTCTCTGTACCAAAGGTAGTTTCAAAGGACTGGTAATGATTTCCAGTGTTGTCAATCATCGGATCTGGTAACCATGACCACTGGGTACCTGGTTGACAGCATTCTTCGTTGTCACACCTCCTTATTTGGAAACTATAGTGACGCTCCAAGCAATGAGTAGCTGAAACAGTACAGAATAGAGGATTTTAATAATTTCTGGAACAAAGAAAAGCTTTTTTTCACCTTTTCTTGACCATTACTTTTGATTGATTATTCTTGACAATTTTCACTATTTTTGTTTGATCCCTTTAATATGCTCTATTTTTTAGCAGCAACTGCTATTGTTTTCATCAGATTGCTTCAAAATTAGGATTTTTTTTCCAATACATCAAAAGCTTTGCTACTAAGTTTGAAGCAAATATGTTCAGCCGCTCCAGAGGAGAAGATTTTTCAAAAAGTTTTCAGACGGCCCATAGCGGACAGACAAAGTTATGACATATTTAAGTTCACCTGGATGAGGGGTGTGAGACCCTTTCTGTTAATAAATGGTGTTTTGGGCATTTTCGGCTGGTTGTTAACTATTTTTTGTTAACTATTTTTGGACCATTTAGTGTTTTCTGTTCTGATAAAAATTTAACAGTTATGTTAACTCAAGGGAAATAAAAAGCATCGAGGAGGGGGCAAGATCTTTTCGTGTGTATGTGTTTTTGGCATTTTCAGCAAAGTGCTAAATGTTTTTTTTTAATCAAAGATGTAAATAAGGAAATACATGAGTTACCTGTGATCATATAACCATCAATAACCAAAAAAAACATACCTAAATACTGCTTATACTCTGCAGCATGGACAAGGTTCTGTTGCTGGTATTTTCCAACAGCAATAGCCGGATCAACCAAGGTTACTTCTGCATCAGCCATTTCAATCTCATCAGCAGTTGCAGGAGGTCTACATTTAAAAGACTTTTTTTCAGCTTTACCCTTTCTGCTCGGGATTCTAATAGGGACTTGACACCTTCAACTGACGTCAACCATGTTTCTTTGAGGCCATCTATTTTTTTCAGCCCTTTTCCTAATATCACACATACTATTACACCCACGGATATTCTGTTCAAATTCAGAATTGCCTTCATCTCTTGCTAATGCAGTGTTTTGGAATGCAATGTTTAAGAGGGACATTATCCTTTCGGCCGGATTTGCTCATGAGTTCCCTGGTGCAGTTCGGCATGCTACTAGAAATTCTAATCCAAGACGTTTGAACAGTACTAAATAGGAAAGTTAACAGCATGAAAATTTGTTCTGTGGTCTGGTCCACCGTCGGTGTATATTATAAGACCTGGTTTTCTATCATGCTTATCCTCAAGTATATGTTTAAGCTCCACCATGTGCCTAAATGGCGAACTAGGTTCAAAAATGCTGTCTTTGATTGTTAATGTGACTTGACCACGATAAAATGAATCAGATACCACTCCTGGAATATCCACATCTAAGACCACAGATGGTGTGAGTGAGCCCTTGTTTTGAACATCATGATCTCAACACGACAAATTCGAGTTAATTGGCACAATTGACTTTTTGCCACGGAATCCAGAGCTTGCATATAGTTCAGGCTCTCCATAATCAACTTTAGCCTTATCATCCATACATATGAAGGAGCATTGGTCTTGAAATTTAACAGCATATTCTCTGGCATACTTAAATATTGCTGCGCAATAGTGATCATTTTGGTGACTTGATCTAAGTTGTCGTGTTTGTACTTTAAGTCTGAGTGGTACTCTACCTTTATACAGTTTGGCAACATTTGTATGAGCATTTTTAGGGACAAACGCTAGTAATACTGTTGATTCACTCGGAATAGCAGTACCTTCAGGGACATTTTGTTTTACGCTTTCAATCATGTCTCTAACTGAAAGATATTTAGAAATGTGCTCGATATTGTGCCTTCTTTCATCAACGGCAGTGACATCAATGACCTTCTTTTCTAATTGCTCAAAAAATACATTAAACGTATCACCTGGAGCCACTTTATTTAAGTGTCTTAAGTCAACCACTAGTTCAGGATCTGATCCTAAGAAAGAAATTCGTAGTCTTTGATCAATTTCAGGGTTTTGATCTGCTGTTGCATCGTTGGTTAAACATGCATAAATTGAACGCAAGACATGAGGCGGAATATTTATACCAGCAACATTTTCAAACATTGTGTAAAACTCGTCTCATTTGACGTGTGTGGAATTCTGGGAGCTTTGGACGGATAATACTTAAAACTTTATTGTCTTTATTGAAATTTTCCTCACTGCTCAAATCTTCTGGAACTTTCTATAAGTAACAAATAATACCAAGTCCGCCTCCAGGATCATACTTCAGTAGATGAAAATCAGTAAGGAGTTTTATGTCCCTAAAAAATTTGTAACGTCGGTCAGGGCTCTAAAAACGTCGAACTAAATGTACTTGTTCATCAAAATAAAGTGGTTGAAAACGATCCAGTTCATTTACGGCATTGTTCAGATGTGTATAATCTGTTGATATTACGTTCACTTTTTTATGATGTTCAACTGATATATTATTATCAATGACTGGCAACATTTCATTTTGTCTGAGTTTTTGTTTTTCATTGGAAGAATCTAAATACCTAGAATATTGATCAAGGCAAACCGCTAGTTTTTGAATATCATCCTTGAGAATCCATTTTTGTGCAAATGGTCTTGCAGATAATCCAAACAGGCACTGACTTTGTAATTTAAGATCTTTTGAGTATAGGACTGGTCTCTTGTGTTTCTTTCTCTTGAAGTCATTCACACCATAATATTTCACAAACCTAATAAAAGAATATATATCGTAAATTGTTTTTGACACTTTTAATAATCCTCACAAACATAAGACAAGTAAACATTCAACAGAATATAAATTTAATTTCTATAGAAAGTCTTGACTTCAAGATGAAGAACAACAATAAAAGCGTTGTTCCTTTCAAGCTTGTTTTTTACCATATATTTGTAGAGACTTTGTCTCATGTGCATTTACTCCATACCCTTTTATTCACCATTGAATATAATGCAGTGATGGACGTAAACATTGACACTGTCAGTGTAACAAAGTTGCATTTGCATGCTAGTGTGCTTGACTCTTAATAGTAGCACTGGTAGTTCTTGTCAGACTTAAGAAAATTTGCCGTTGACCTTAACCAAAATTTACCAAATCAACAGTTAATTACTATGAGTCACAGTGACCCAATTCTCACTGCCTTTTGTGTTTTGAATTTGACAAGTTCCCCTTTCATCATTTTTGCCTCTGTATTCGTTTGCCAATGTATTCAGTAATGCAGTTTCATTTCCATTATATAAAACTATTTTCTTCTTAAATTTTAATTTATTAAGTTGTTTAACTTTTTTTCCTATTTTTCACACAAATGCAAACCTTTCAGGAACTAGCTTGACATCTGCTGGTAAATGAACTGATCTCTCCTGGATTGTTGCAATGTTACCACTTATGTACCAAACTGAATTCACCACTAGCTGCAACTGCTCAGATATAGATTTATCAGACATTGAAGTAGGAAAACCATCACCTGTCTCTTTGAATTCTTGAATTAGGTCATTAAAAAGTTGATCTTTGGCTACAAATAAAAATTTAAAGAAAAAAAAAAAAAAAAAAAAAAAAAAANCCCCCCCCCCCAAACCAAAAAAAAACCAGATCTAATCAAAATTTTAACTTGATGTTGCACAATGGCAATATGTACTGAATATTCTGTGAAAGTTTCATTGAATTCCACCAAGTTGTCGTACCCTAGGGCATACGGAATAATTTTTAGCTGAGAAATTTCAAAGTTAGTGCATCAATATGAGAGACAAATAATGTGACTTTGTTTCTCCTATATCATGACCAAATAAAACAAGCCAACGATATAGTATCAATTCAACTCTGAAATACAGGGACGGATAGACCAAGGCCGGACTGTCATAAGGCAAGACTGCTGTAAGGCTGGATGATCTCGAAATAGTTGATATCAGGGCTCCAGTCATAAGGCCCTAATAATTTATTGGTCATACAAATTTTATTCAAAGCCAGGCGATGACAGAATTTCCTTTCCATGTATGTGGGAAACAGACGTGATAATCACAAGGCCATCATAAATTAATTCTATGTTTGACGTCAACCTAAGATCTCGAAAGCTGCGAGGGAGGGAGAAATAACAAACAAAAATTTCAAACAAAACATTTGCATATTTTTTCAAATATTAATGCATAAATATGCTCAGCTACAGATTTACATTTTTATTTTAAATTCTTGGTCGACACAAAACATTTCATTCCACTTTTTCTAGCAAGTCTTTCATCACTTACATACCAGACTGCTCAATTTGTGATGGATCGCGACCTAAACGCGAAAATTTGCGGACATTACAAAATTTTTGTTTGTTTTTTTTTACAAGAATTTTCAAAAACCTACGAGGGTGGGTGACGTTAAGCATAGAATTAAGTTAGTACATTCTTATCTCAATAAAGATATGCCATTATGCCCCATATATCAAGAGCCTTTAGATCTAGATCTATCAGTAGTTGCTGAGAAAACCATTTTTTAACATATTTTTTCACCGCTGATCATCACGAAATTATTATTTCTTTTAATGAAATTAACTTGAACAGGAGTTTCTTGTTTTATCCTCAACAGTGATGACCGACCTGAATGTATTCCATGCAATTGTCCTTATACAATTCAACATGTTTTAATTGAATGTGTAGATGTTGCCGATATCAGGCGTGATTTTTATTCTGCTCATTGTCTTAAAAGACCTATTTACAAACGTCGCTGGCGACAAAATCGTTCAATTTTTAAAAGAAATCAATTTATTTAGTAAGATTTAAATGGATCAATTTTAAACAAGTTTCTAATTTCTAATATTGTTATTGTTAATCCAAAAATTACTATTATGTTTTTAACATTTTACACATCTGTTTTACTTGTATAAAGCTATATGGTTTTATATTAATATTTTATGTATTTATTAAAATTGTTCAATAAACCCAACAGTTCTCGCCACAATATAGCTGAAATATTGCTGAAGTTGGCGTAAAACATCAATCAATCAATCAATCAATCAATCAATCAATCTTTTCACGCATGAACCTTTCATCCATAGTTAAATGAATGAAACAAATCAAGCAAGGTTTTCCATACTTAATTCAATCTCTCCCTCAAATATCCCATCCCTATGACCCATGAAAATGAACAAGATTCTTCCTTCAGTTTAAAAAAAAATTGAGCAGGGGTTCCCCCTGATTTTCACACTTTCCACCCCCAACCTCTCAATCTGGACTAATGGTTATTCTAAAAATAAAATAAAGAGGAGATGGGAGAAGGTTCCCCTTATCCTAAAGGACTCAATCCCCTCTTTGAGAATCATTGTTTCAATACAATACATGCAAAGTTACCTGTGAAGTTTGCCGTTGTTTTATCCTTTATTTTAGGGTTTTTTTTAGCATTGCAGGAGTTCATCATAATTGTGAAAAGCTGATTTTGCAGTAGCACAAACAGGTGTCCTGTTGTCAGGATTGGTCAACCAAACATCCTTGTCTCTGTTTACAGTGAACGTAACATATTTCAAAGTTTGGTCAAAACAATTCCGATTGATTCTTCAATGTCTGGCTCAAAATGGTTTGTTCCCATTAATTTGTCCGACACACTAACAGTCACGCTATCTGTTTTGTGGAATGAAAAGTCCTCCCCATGCAAAATGTCTCCATGTCTCTTCATCATTGTACTCGTACAATCTGTTTTTGCACAAAGTTCGTGTTTCGGTGCCACATTTTTTAATTGCAGACGAACATAAATTGAATTTTCCGCCGCTGTTAGTTCTTTTCTCGCCTCTTGTCAGACTTGTAGACGACATTTCCACATAGCAGACGGTTTTTTTTCATACGAAATTGAAGACTTCGATCACTTTTGATCAATTTCCTGTGTTAGAAAAATGCTGATCGGACCGGACACAACGCCGAAAATTTTCCGGAAATAAAAAAAAAACTTCGTCAAGAAAACGGAATAAAAACTTTCGGATCGGCGGGATATTCTCTGAATCGGTCGGGCGAGGGGAAACAAACAATATTTTTATTTTGGCCCTGTCATTATAATAATTACTATCCATTTAGTTATCTATAACGAATGTTGCATCACCTCTACGTTTTATGCAATGATATATAAAAATAATGAAATCAAGTAGAAGGCAGATTATTTGCAAGGGGGATACATTTAAGCACATATTCATCAATTTAATTGACTTTTACAAACTTTATTAAAAATATCAGAAATACTGATTTTCTTTCTATTCTAAGCAACCCCGAGAGAACTCCGGAGTAAAGAAATAGGACCTAGTATCTCCGGCTTGCGGGGTATCACCGGCCTAAACGGGGCTGACCCCGAGGGAACCCCGGATTATAGAAATAGGACCCAGTATTCAAGGCTGCGGGGTTACAACCCTCCAAAACTGGATCTCCGTGGTTGTGCAGGATGAATAAATACACAACCCATCTTTCGGATGGGATTTAAACTCAGGTCTGCGTGTTGGAAGAAATGGCATGCTTCCTGCACGTTAAAGAACCTTTTTACGTAGCAAGCTCTTTTTTGAGTGATCGGTAGTTGATTGGCTAAATTCCCGGCCCCTTTCGATTTCAGGTGTAACACAACTAATTCGGAACCCAGTCAGGCACATATGTGAATATAGTCCTTATTTGAGACAACATAATTCAAAGGAAGTGTTAATAGTGTCGTAGATTAAAAATGTTGACAAGTCATTATGAATTAAATTGAGAAAGCATTCAATGGAGTTTCTTTTCAGCCTAAATTAATACCATTTCGTTGAAAATTTAAGATTTTATCAAAGTTGAAAGCGGAGGTATTTTCCCCGTGAAAACACGGACAGGAAGTACCTATCCCTAGGTTGTGACCTTCCGGGAACCAGTTTTCTCTCATATTACAGTTGAGGTCGGTTCATTTTTTCATGAGAGTTTACACAAAGATGTGTCTTTCAGATGAGACATGTGTCATTTTGTTTGAACTTCAGATACAAATTCTACGAATGCAGAAACATGTGCAATTTAACATGGGAGGCTATGGGAGACGGAATTAGTTGTGTTACACCTTTTACAAAAAATAGCAAAAAATTTTTTTTTCTCAAATACTGTTCATTCCACTGGAAAACGTTCTAGTTTGATTCATTTGGTTAAAATATAATTGATTTTATGACAAATTCGTTTGTGAAACCATATTTAGGCCTCAAAATTGCTATTACGTAATAACTTCAGGGATTTTTGAATAACAGTGAATGAGTACAGAGAAAAGTTCGGAAACTAGTATTTTTCGTTGTTTCATTACTGCCATGTCACTAGAAAATGATGATCAAAGAATGATTTAGCAAAAAAGATACACATTTTGCAATAGTCTTGAAAATTTAAGCTGGATTTCTGGTGCAAATCACGACAATTCTACGATTTGCTTTTCACATAAATCATTCCCAAGTCTTTTTAATGGGCTATAAACGTCTGAATTGCATACCAATACACAAAATTACACTGATTTTACTAAATAAAGTTATTAACTAACAAAAGTTTTGCAGATAGTGAGCAGATTCACAGATATTTGCATTTTCTCGAAAAGGGGGGTACCCGGCCTGTGATCAACATGCTTCAACTCATGAAACAACACAAATCACATGTTTTAAACAACTTCATATCATTTGTTTGATCATTTTCTGTAAGCCAGACGCGCTTTAAGTGTCAAAATAGAAGTCTGTAACAGTTTCAAGGTCTATAGCACAGAAGTTGGAATTTTGTTAAATCCAAGTGCAAAAGCACTGGAAGCACCGTTTGCAAATTTGTCCATAAATTTTGTAAATATAGACTTATGCATAAAATAAAGTTGAAGTTTTCTTGCATACACACCAAAGATGAAAAATATACAGATACAATAGCGTTGGAGGTATTTTTTTTCCTGTTATTTCACCCTACTTTTCCAGTGGCAGTCAGAATTTCCTGTCCCATGACCCTTTCCATACCTCAAAGTGATTATTTATTAAAAATCTTGTTCTCGCCTTGATATAGCTGAAATATTGCTCAGTAGACGTTAAACAATAGTCAATCTATTCTAAGCAGTTGGTGAAAATTAAAACACCTCGATTGTTTACAGGAATTTTGTAATTCTGATGAAATTCAAGTAAAAATACTGTTTAGAACGCCGCCTATCATACTTCATGCTTACTTTCACACTTGTTTATACCACAGAATTTTGCCGTTGAAATCATTTATATCAAAGACCATTTCAATTTTGAGATTATTTTGTATGCCAAAATCATTTCATGAACAGACCTTATACTATAAGGAAACATGGTATATTTGACCACTAAACAGAGAGCGGAACAACAAAAATGCTGAAAATTGCTTTAAGTTAATGCCAATATTTACATATATTGTTTTGATACTAGAAATCTGGGGCTGTTTAAAAGTTGTAGATTCGCATTCAAATTGTTTTCGGTGAGATTTCAAGCATTTCCCGCTATGCACCTTCGAGAAACGCATATCGATGGAAATCGGAACTATTTTCTCCACTTTTATTAAAGTTCCAAGTACCGTAGATATGAAATATCCCTCCTATGCCTCAATTTACGCTTCATCGTATCTATCCTTCGTTTGACCTGTGGCCATTTTGAATATTTTAATTGTCACGTGATAAAATAAAATTTAGTAAACGGAAAAGTTATGTTTGATACTATTAACGTTTCCGGTCAAACATGCGGAATTCAAAGATAAATACCCGAATCCGATTTTATCACGTGACATTTACAATATTCAAAATGGCCATAGGTCAAACGAAGGATAGATACGATGAAGATTTCCATTGGTATGCGTTTCTCCAAGGTGCATAGCGGGAAACCCTTGAAATCTCACCGTAAACAATTGACTGCGAATCTACAACTTTTAAACAGCCCCAGATTCTGTCTCTGGGGCAACAGCAAAAATTAAAGAATGAAAATAAAAGTCCAAATAGAGACGGTAAATAGGTAATATTTGCACCATAGAGGCAGAGGAATTCGGTCTAATTTATGACAACGGGAGTAGACCTTTTAGGTACTATTGTTTTGTTGTCCATCTAGCTGAATCTTCATACGTTCGAGGGACTTATTACTGGAGGATGACTGAGCTGTTTATTTCCTCACTTGCCTTAAAAAAATTCAACCTGTTAAAATCTTTCAGTACTTTTATTTTGAAGTTTACGGAATATTAATTTGAAATTTCATTTTGTACTATGGTCGTTGTAATATCTGCACCATCTTTGAAAAACTTTATAAAGATATCTGATAAGGCGGGTTTTTTAATACACAAAAAAATGATCTCAAGTGGAAAAAGCTGTCACAGAAGTAGGTTCACTGACAAGAGACTGGTATGTTGTGTTCCTTTCGATAAGACCGAACTTTTAAAAAGCTATCTGAAAATATTGAGTGGTACTAGTAATGGGATAGCCGATGAGACCTTTAGCTCAGTACAAAGACATGATAATTGGTTCATGTAGAAAATGGAGAATTGCTGACTGGGGTTGAT
>MJUU01044901.1:4515-26676 GCA_002080025.1 Modiolus philippinarum
GTAGGCTGATAATATTTGGTATGTAGGTTGGTCTTGGGTAGTACATTTCAGTTTGGCAGGTGACTTATGTCCTTGACCTCAATTTCACGGTCTAGTGGCCACATTAAGTTTTTCTGCTTAAGTCCATTTCTCAATAACTAAAAGTGGTAGGTTGGTCTTGGGTAGTACATGTCAGTCTAGCAGGTAAATTTTGTCCTTGACCTCAATTTCACAGTCTAGTGAGCATGTTCACTTTTCTGATTAGTTCAGTTAGATTTCACATCAATTTAGAGGCCGGCAGGGACAGGCGAGACATCTTTTAGGGTTTCCACTTGTTTATATCTGTATCTGTTTTTGAGTTATTTGCCAAAACAGCAATTTACCCATATGTGCTATTTTTAGTAAAGTCAGCCATGTTGTTTGGTTCTCCAACTAATAGAACACAATTTTTAGCTCACCTCACGAAGTGAGGGGGGGCTTATGTGATACTGTAAGCGTACTTTCTTTCCGGCGTGCAGAATTTCCAGGTATATAAACAACCTATTGTATTTCTACCTTGATGTTTATTCCACACGGTCAGTGCTCCATTGTGATTGGTCAATTAGATGTTGTGGATATTTTACCCTAGTGCATTTTATCCAAAAGGAAGGAATACACTGCCGGAATGAATCCACTGTTACAATACCCCTGAGCATCGGCGTTCGGTTAGGAAGAATGGTTTAAGTCCATTCTTGCTTACTGACAAGACCCACATCAACCATATTGGTATGTATGACACATTTTGGGATGACAACAATGCATGCTTCGGATGTTGCCTGTGGCCAACATTTTAAGCATGAGCGACTTGGTTAGGTAGAATGGTTAAAATCCATTCCTGCTTACTGACATATCCCACATCAACCATATTGGTATGTATGATGCATTTTGGGATGACAACAACAATGCATGCTTCGGATGCTGTCAGTAACCTACATTTTACACGCATGAGTAACTTGGTTAGGTAGAATGGTTAAAGTCCATTCCCGCTTGCTGACATGTCCCACATCAACTATATTGGTATGTATGATGCATTTTGGGATGACAACAACAATGCATGCTTTGGATGCTGTCTGTGGCCTACATTTTACATATAAGCGACTTGGTTAGGTAGAATGGTTAAATCCCGTTCCTGCTTACTGACATGTCCCACATCAACCATATTGGTATGCATGATGCATTTTGGGATGACAACAACTGTCTATGACCTAAATTTTATGCATGAATGACTTGGTTAGGTAGAATGGTTAAAGTCCATTCCCGCTTACTGACATATCCCACATCAACCATACTGGTATGTATGATGCATTTTGGATGACAACAATACATGCTTCGGATGCTGTCTATGACCTACATTTTATGCATGAGTGACTTGGTTAGGTGGAATGGTTAAAATCTGTTCCCACTTACTGAAATGTCCAACATCAACCATATTGGTATGTATGACCCATATTTGGATGAAAACAACAATGCATGCTTCTGATGCAGTCTGTAAACTACATTTTATGAATAACTGAATCTGTTAAAAAGAATGATTATAGTCCAATCATGGATTACTGACATGTGCAATGTGTTACAATGCTGCGCAATAAGGTAAGCTTAGCAGGCTATGGCCGCTTTCTATGTTTGAATCCAGATTCAGGCTATTGTTGGTTAAAATTGGCTCAGTGGTTTCAGAGGAGAAGATTTTTGAATGCATTCCCCTTGGGTTCAATATTAAGCAATGTTCCCCACTGGCGGCCATCTTGATGTGGACTTGCCGGACAGTTTTTTTAGAGGGGATCAACTAAGGATCTCTGACCAAGTAGGGTTCCAAATGACAAAGAAGTTTCAGACAAGAAGATATCTGAATGTGTTTTCCCATAGGGTCCAATGTTAAACTAATTTCCCCGCTGGCGGCCATCTTCAATGAGGCACAGGCAGGTCAGGCAACCATCATGAAGATAAAATTGTCCTTGAGATGCTGCACATTTTTATGCCCGCCTACGATAGTAGGGGGGCATATAGTGTTCGGGTATGTCCGTCCGTCCCAAGTTAGGTTTACCCTTAGGTTGAAGTCTTTTTTCAGTGAAGGATGTATGCTATTATCAAGAAACTTTGTATAAATACACATTAGGTGATAATTAAACAAAAATCATAATAAAAATTTATCCTGGCTACCAACTTCATGCTTCACTGATCATGGAAAAAAGGGGGTAGTATGAGGTTTACCCTAAGGTTGAAGTTTTTTTTTCTGTGAAGGATGTATGCTATTATCATGAAACTTTGTATAAATACACATTAGGGTATAATTAAACAACATGAGTTGTCAGAAGACAACATAGCTCACCGGGGATGAGAGTAATCGCAAAGCGCAATTAATTTGAAGGTTATACATTTTAGTGATAAATACTTTAAATGTGATATAAGAAAGCAACATGTCAAACAGAAACTCCCTATCACTAAAAGAATAACTTCTATAAACAGGATTCATTTTTTTAAAACTGCCCCAGGGCAATGTCAAGGTCAAAATGTCAACAACTATGGTACTACCAGAAAACTCTCACCATAGGGAAGTCATGAATAAAATATAAACACCCTATAGTTAAACACTAACTTCTAGAAGCAAGGTTGAAGTTTTTTTTAAAATATTGCCCTAAGGACAAGGTCAAGGTCAAAATGTCTAAAATATGGTGCCATCAGAAAGCTTTCATCATCATAGATTGAAAATGAAACCTTACCACTAAATGTCAACATTCTAGAAAACTGTTATATTTTTTTTTAATTGCCCTCAGGGCAAGGTCAGGGTCATAATGTCTACAAATATGGCACCATTAGAAGCTCTCATCACAAGAAAGTCACATACTAAATATGAACACCCTACCACTAAACAACCAAATTCTATAAGCAAGGTTAAAGTTTTTCAAAAATTGCCCCCAGGGAAAGGTCAAGGTCAAAATGTCTACAAATATGGTGCCATCAAAAAGCTCTCAACATAAGGAAGTCACATCAAATATGAATACCCAAACACTAAAAGCCTTTCTTCTAGAGGCAAGGTTAAAGTTTTTCAAAAATTGCCCTCAGGGAAAGGTCAAGGTTAAAATGTCTACAAATATGGTACCCCTAGAAAGCTCTCATCATAAGGGAGTCACATACCAAATAAGAACACCCTATCACTAAAAGCCTACCTTCTAGAGGCAAGGTTAAAGTTTTTCAAAAATTGCCCTCAGGGAAAGGTCAAGGTCAAAATGTCTACAAATATGGTACCACTAGAATGCTCTCATCATAAGGAAGTCACATAACAAATATGAACACCCTACCACTGAAAGCCTGCCTTCAAAGGCAAGGTTAAAGTTTTTTAAAAATTGCCCTAAGGGCAAGGTCAAGGTCAATATGTCTACAAATATGGTACCACAAGAAAGCTCTCATTACAAGGAAGCCACATTCTAAATATCAACATCCCATCTCTTAAGGTTTCCATTTCACAACCAAGGTTAAAGTTTTTGCTGACGACGCCGACGACGCCGATGCCGGGGGTATGACAATAGCTCTCCGGACATTCATCCCGGCGAGCTAAAAATCATAATAATATTTATCCCTGCTACCAACTTCATGCTTCAATGATCATGAAAAAAAGGGGGGGTAGTATGAGGTTTACCCTTAGGTTGAAGTTTTTTTTCTTTGAATTTTTTCTTTGTATTCTTTTATCATGAAAATTTGTATAAATACACATTACGGTATTATTAAACAAAAATCATAATGCAAATTTAACCTCGCTACTAACTTCATGCTTCAACGATCTTGGATAAAAGGTGGGTAGTATGATGTTTTCTATTAGCTTGAAGTGTTTTTTTTTTTTGTGAAGGATGTATGCTGTCATCATGAAACTTTGTATAAATACACATTAGTGTATAATTAAACAAAAATTATAATAAAAATTTACAATTGCCACCAACTTCATGCTTCTCTGACCATGGAAAAAGAGGGATGGTATGAGGTTTACCCTTAGGTTGAAGTTTTTTTTCTGTGAAGGATGCATGCTATTATCATGAAACTTTACATCAATACACATTATGGTGTAATTAAACAAAAATCATAATAGAAATTTCTTCATGCTTCCAATTTCATGCTTTACTGATCATGGAAAAAGGGGGATAGTATGAAATTTAAGTTTCTTTTCTGTGACAGATGTATGCTATTATCATGAAACTTCATATAAATACACATTAGGATACAAATAAAAACAAGAGCTGTCGCCGAATGGCAGCTAAAGATACCCCCTGCTCATTGAACCCTGAATCGATATGGTAAGTACAAAATTAAGTTGGTGTGGACACAATACAGGTGTGGACACAGTACAAATGTGGACACAATGATATAATCTTCAAGAAAAAACTTTTCACAAGGGTTCCAATGAAAACACTCTGTCTAAATCAGACAAATATAAAATTCACCCTTTTCAGCCTATTTGACATTTTACACATCTACAAATAGTGTTCTTCCTTTGTCTAAAGTTTCATCAAAAACCTTCAAGTGGATTAAGAGGAGTTTTGCGTAAGAGGTAACCCATACATAGGGAATCAATGAAAACTCAAAGTTGACTTATCTCCCCTTCCTGGTTTCTGGCAATAATTATATTCCTTCATGCACATCTCCATATAGTGTTCTTACTTTGTGTAAAGTTTCATTAAATTCCTTCAAGTGGTTTAAGAGGAGTTGCGCTTACGAGAAGTGTGGACAGACGGATAGACGGACAGACAGACAGACGGACGGACAGACGGACAGACAGACAGGGTGATTCCTATATACCCCCCCCCCCAAACTTTGTTTGCGGGGGGTATAAAAACATAACAAATATTTACCCATGCCACCAAATTCATGCTTCACTGATCATGAAATATAGCATTGTTCAAAATGGGTGCCAGGCGGGGCATTGTGTCAGTTAGACACATATTCTTGTTGTATTTAAAACTTAATCTTTAATTCAAATTGTTTTGAAATATAAGACAAAATGTATAATATTACGAAAATTTGACCGGCCAAGGGCAATAACTCTTATATGGGTATTCAGATTTTCTTCAAAATTTCCATGTGGGTAGATCTTGATATGCTGAACATTTTTGAAATTTGAAGTTGACCTCTATCTGTTATAGTTTTTGTGATCAAAAATAAAAAATATCAAATTTTTGAGCATTTTAAGGAAAAAGGGCAATAAATCCAAAATAGATTACCGGGTATCAGATTTTCTTCAAAATTGCAGGGCAATTAGATCTTGTCATGCTGATCACATTTACCCCATTCATATTTTTATGCCCCCGTGAATCAGGGGGCGTATAGCTTTTGGCCTGTCTGTCTGTTTGTTCTCAAAATCTTTAATATTGGGTATATCTTTTGAATGGTAAGTGTTAGGGCTTTCATATTTTGCATGTGTATTCCTTGTGGCAAGACCTTTCAAACGATACCAAAATTTTTGACCTTGTGACCTTGACCTTGACATGTGATGGACTTTTTGAAAAAAATGATAAACATTAACATTCAGTATATCTTTTGAATTGTAAGTGATAGGGCTTTCATATTTTGCATGTGCATTCCTTGTGGCAAGACCTTCAAATTGGTATCAGAATATTTGACCTTTCAACCTTAACCTTGGCATGTGAACAAATGCATAAAAACTTTAACATTGAGTATATCTCTTGAATGGTAGGTGATGGGCTTTCATATTTTGCATGTACATTCCTTGTGACAAGACCTTTTAATTTATAACAGAATATTTGACCTCTTGACCTTGACCTTGGCATATGACCATATTTGAAAACTCTTACATTTTACAGTCTTTTGTATGGTAATCTGCCAAAGGGAGATAAGTCAAATTGATATAAGGAATGTCTGCAATATTTTGATGACATTTCATAAAATTTAAGTCTATTTTATATATAGAAACAATGAAGCCTCTGTACAAGAAAATATTTCTTGATATCTTAAGAATTTGTAATGAAAAAAGATCTTGTCGAGTTTCTTCATTTAAAATTTTAACATAGGAATATCTTTTGAATGGTAAGTAAAAGGGTTTTCTATTTCAAAGGTGTATTTATGGTGATTTGATTTTTCAGTTGATTCCAGAATTTATATACAGAATATTTTTATAGATTTATACAAACAATAAATTCAACTATAGATGAGAAAATGTTTCAGGATATCTATAGAATTTGTATTGAAAAAAGTTTATTCAGTATAGTTTCTTCAATTGAAACTTGTTTTTTATTTCCTTTAAATGGTTAGATAACAGGTTTTGTATTTTACAGTTTGATGACTTAATTTGTTTACTCTTTCTTATTATTTTTCAATTTCTTATGACAGATAAATGATTTGGGATGTTACTTAAAATATTTATTGTTTTGTACTATGAAGATAATAAAAATATCTCTTAAACAATCACATGAGAACTGATCTGATTGAATAATCGAATGATCAAAGTACTGATATCACTGATAGACAGAAACACAATGAGTTTATTAAAGGGGGTGTGATATTTGTTTTACTTCTTGATATTGCACGATCTGCAGTGGGTGTCCTTTGGGTAACTTCTGTGTTTGCATCTAAACAAAATCACCACTTCACATGATTTAAGTTTTGAATTGATGCCAAAATTTACAGATACATACATAATTTCTCAGAGGTACGTAAATTTCTGTTCCTGCTTACCGGTAATGTTTCTTCTTGACGGCTACAGGGGGGCATAAGTGTTTCACAAAACACATCTTGTTGATATCTGTAATGATTTTTGAGTTATTTGCTAAAAACAAAAAATTTCCCCCATGTGCTATTTTTAGCACACGCTAATCAAACACAATTTTGAATCTAGAAACCCTGGTAATGATTCAGGCCAAGTTTACCGGTAGTTAAAATTTGGCTAAGTGGTTTCAGAGGAAAAGATTTTTGAAAAAAGTTGATGATGGATGGACGGACACCAAGTGATGGCAATAGCTCATACGGCCTTTAAGGCCAGGTGAGTAAAAAATTGTCTTTTCATTTAACTGGTTCATTATCGATAAAAATCTACAATAGGCCCTGCAGTGAAACAGACTTTTCAATGGAGGTCACAGATTTGAAAGCAAGTTTTATATTTTCCTTTCTTCATATAACAAAAACCAAGAGCTGTGGCTGAATGGCAACCAGTTATACCCACACTCATTGAACCCTGAATCAATATTGAATTTAACTGTGTGAGACACAATACAGGTGTGGACACAGTACAAGTTCAGACACCAGACAAGTATACACACAATGATATAATAATCTAGAAATAAACATAATGCAGTAAGCCTCAAGTCTGAAATTGCATACAGTAGCTGCATACCAAGTTTGAAATTAATCCCTGTTTTAGAATCGAGAAAATGTGAAGAAAAAGTTTCTGTTTAACTTCATTTTATGATTAAGTTCACATTTTGGACTCAACCTTCCTGTAAAAGCTAAGATAAATGTGACGAAATATTCATATTTCACTACATTTTGTACTAAGTCCACATTTCCATGGTGAAAGTACATCCTAGTCCATATCTCTTGTCATTGTGAAATAGTACCATTTGGGACCAGGGACATCATAATACCCCTTAGTTCTTCACAAGATTATACCAGAAAGGAACATGGTCTAACTCCAGAAGCATGTAGTATGACAGCATAATTTAATATTGTCAGTTGATATCTATTGGGCTAGTAAGAACTCAAATAGATTACAATACTCCTTTGAAGATTATTAGGGCCCACATCTAGACGCAGGTGCCCTATAGTTTTCACTTTGTCCGTCCGTCCGTCAACAATTTTTTTCATCAAAGATTTCTTGGCTTGTATAAGTGGGAATGATTTGAAATTTGGTCTGAAGCTTGGAAATGACGAGTTGTATCGTGTAAGCGATTTTCAGATTTGTCAGACTTTCACTTCCTGTTTGCCGATACTTTGATTTTCTACTATTAACAAATTTTTTGTCAGATTTCTTGGCTTCTACAGTAGAGAATAATTTAAAATTTGGTCTGGAGCTTGGAAATGATGAGTTGTATTGTGTAAGCAATTGTCAAGTTGGTCGGGTATCCACTTCCTGTTTGCTGATACTTTGATTTTTTTTTCTATGAACAAATTTTTGTCATAGATTTCTTGGCTTCTACAATAGGGAATGATCTGAAATTTGATCTGGAGCTTGGAAATGATTAGTTGTATTGTGTAAGCCATTTTCAAGTTGGTCAGGCCTCCACTTCCTGTTTGCTGATACTTTGATGATGAACAAAGTCTTTTCGTCACAGATTTCTTGGCTTCTACAATAGGGAATGATTTGAAATTAGGTCCGAAGCTTGAAAATTATGAGTTGTATTGGGTAAGCAATTTTCAACTTTGTCGGGTGTCCTATTCCTTTTTGCTGATACTTTGTATTTTTTAATGTAAACCAAATTTTCATCCCATACTAGTATTTCTTCATTTCTACGAAAGGGAATTAATTCAAATTTGGTCTTAAGCTTGGAAATGATGAGTTGTATTGTGTAAGCCATTTTCAGGTTAACCACTTGACTACTTCCTGTTTGCCAATACTTTTATGTTTAACCATAAACCTTGGCTTGTATTGATGGTAATGATTTTAAATTTGGTCTTAAGCTTGGAAATGATGATTTGTATTGTGTGAGCCACTTTTTGGTTTGTCACTGAACTACTTCCTGTTTGTTGATACTTTGATTTTTAACTTTAAATGACTTGATATTTAGTTCGAAGCTAAGAAATGATATAGTTTGGTAAAACTTCTTCAAGAAATCACTGTATCCAGCAAATTACTGTATCAACACAGTGTGTCAAAAAGAATTTGAATCCACGCTTATCTGATTTTTACTTTTGCCCAGAGTTTCAGGTTCGAAATTGTGGGGCCCTTCCAACAATGCCAGTTTCGACATGCTCTAGTTTTTCAAAGGTCAGTATTATCTAAACTAGTACCAGGAAACATCATCAGGTCATTTGGAGTGTTCAAAAGCAATGGTCAAGGTAAATAATATGGGGTCAATGAGCCTCTTGTTCCAAAAACAAATCTTCAGGATTAGCTACTTGAATTGACAGAGCTACAAAATGCAATAAACATTTTGGTTGAAACCTGCAATTCATTTATATATAAATTGATTACTATGAGATACATACAGCTCTGTTTAAATAGACCAATAATAGGCTGAGAACTGGAGGTACTGAAGAAGTAGTCCAATGTGTGTTGTGTATGAAGCATTGCACAAATTAAATGGGACCAACAATATATGTCTTTTCTGCATTATAAATGCTCAAAATTCTTTTAAAAAAATCAGTAGAGTAAAAGAAACACACCTAGATCACGTGAACAACATATCTGAAAGTTTGGCTAGAATTGGAACAACAGATTTGATAGAGTTGCAGATTAACAAACAGAATTAATAAATATATTTTGGCTTGTTAAACCTCAAAAACCAGAAGAGTCAAAATTTCAAAATTAGATAGACAACTAGGTAAATCAGGTGGACAACATATCCTGAAAGTTTTGATGGAATTTGGAGTGGTGTGTTTACAAACAGACAGAAGACGCAGGATGACAAAGGATAGTAATCCCTATGTGTCCACTCTGCTTACACCAGGCGATACAACTAAGAATAAACAAGACTACTGTTTCCTTAAATTTAATCACAATTTTAAATAATAACAATCAAATACATCTCTTGAAAGACAAATGTATTTAAGATGAACACTTTAGTGCGACTAGTCCAGCACCTACTTGGATTTTCTCTTGAAAGTCCAAACTCTGCCTTTTATCCCTGTCAATTAATGTCTTGTTTTTTATACACAATTGATGAATAATGTAATATCTAATGACACACCTCTGTAATACCTTTAAATTTTTAAATCATTCAAATCCGGGAATTATTACATACATCAAAACAAATGAATTTCCTTTTGACATCACAAGAGATAAAAGGCAATGGAAGGGTTTCAAATATATACGAGAATTCTATTTTTCTAACAGCACTTTTAACAAACTATCACAGTTATTTACATGCATATATAAATATAAACAAGTCTATATTAGGCCTAAAAAAAATAAATGTGTTTCCGGTAACATACTCTTCAAAATTAGGGTTGGTAGGTAGACATTTTTTTTTATTTTTCTAAAACTTTTTACATAGACATATAGAGGGTAACTTCTGGACTTTAACAGTGCTTCTTTAAAAATTGCCAAAAAAACTTTAGGGTAGACATTTTTAGCCCCAAAAATCTAGGGTCAGCCGGGTTACCGGAAACACAGATTTTTTTTTTTATTCTGCCTTATGGCATTTCTGTTTATGTTGCTACAGATTCCAACTGTCAATCATTGATTTTAGCCCTGGAAAATTCTCACATCATCCAATCAAAATTTGAAACATTGTCAAAATAGACATATTGCATTCAAGCTTTTCAAACTGCAATGGACTGCAAACTTACTGTAGAAAATAAGGAGGCTGGATGATTAAAACCTTATTTGTTACATACTTAGCAGAGATTTCTTTTGTTTTGCATATGTAATATAGCTGAAAGTTAACACTCCATATCACATACCCAGTCTGATATGGTCATATCAGACTGCCTTGTTCTGAAAAGACCATATCAGCCAGTGATATGGCTATTTCACCCCCGGTATGATGATAGCTCCTAAAATTGGAGGTAAATAATAAACAGAATAAGACATGGCCTTTTCCATATCAGCACCATCATCATCCCTTCACCCATATCAGCCCTCCACTGATGCCTAAGGCTGATATGGGAGTCTCAGGATCATAACCATGCTGATAAAGGAACGGCTATGTATTAATATATATGTAAAACATGGAATTTATATAAACATACATGTAGCTTTCAGGAATTGTATAGGTTAGATTGTTTATATAAAAGTTAACTGCTGCAGTATTTTAGTTTTTTATTGGCAGTCAGGTTGATGGAGCACATAGTGGAATAACTGCAGACCTTGGGCAGATAATTGACAAACCTAATCATGTTAATTGCAACTGGGTCTGGCCATCATCTGACACCAGGAATTCATAAGAAAATTGTAATAAGAACTGGGGATGACTGTTTTAGCAAACTAAAACATATGTCTCTCCTTCATGTAACATTTTTTCAAAAGATTATGCTCGAATATTCCAAATACATAAGGAGCAAAAGAAATATCTTAAGTCTAGGTCAAAAGATGAAAAAGTCAGGCTTTGAGAAGTCAAATTCAGAAATTTTACCTCAAGGTCAAAGGTCAAGGTCATATGAAGGTCACTTGGTATGCGATACACCTTCCCATGATTTGCCAACACCGACATGCCAAATATCTTAAGTCTAGGTCAAAAGATGAAAAAGTCTGGCCTTGAGAGGCTAATTTCAGTAAGGTCAAAGGTCAAGGTCATATGAAGGTCAGTATGGTATGCGACACACAGTCTCATGATGATGCACCAACATGCCAAATATCTTCAGTCTAGGTCAAAAGATGGATAAGTTCTGGCCAGCACAGGCCAATTTCAGTACTTTGACCTCAATGTCAAGGTCACATTAAGGTCACTTTGATATGTGATACACATTCTTATGATGATGCACCCACATGCCAAATATCTTCAGTCTAGGTCAAAAGATGAGAAATTCTTGCCATGGGACAAAACTATTAAGTAATTTGACCTCAAGATCAAAAGGTCTTGGTCATATGAAGGTCACTATGGTACGCCACACATTTTCTCATGATGATACACCCAAATACCAAGTATTTTAATTCTAGGTCTAAAGATAAAAAAGCTCTGGTCTAGAGAGGCCAATTTCAGTAATTTGACCTCATGGTCAAAGGTCCAGGTCATATGAAGGTCACTATGGTATGCAATACACCTTCTCATGATGACACATCCATGTGCCAAATATCTTGAGCCTAGGTCAAAAGATGAAAAAGTTCTGGCCCAGACAGGCCAAAAGCTAAAAAATTCAGTAATTTGACCTTGAGGTCAAATGTCAAGGTCACATGAAGGTCACTATGGTATGTGACACAACCTCTTATGATGATACACCCACATGCCAAATATCTGAGGTCTAGGTCAAAAGACAAAAATAGTAATGGTGGATTACATGATACCCCGCCACGTTTCACAAAATTTCTAAGTTAAAAGGGGCATAACTCCACAACGATGTGTACTGCTGAACCCATAACTATACTTGGCCTGTGTTTTGTGGTAAACAATTTACATACAATGTTGAAGACAGTATGTTATTTCATGCACAAGTTATGAGTACAAAACCCCAAAATTTGCAAAATTTCAAAGTTTCAAGGGGCATAACTCCAGAACCCCTTGGACCTCAGAACCCAAAATCGATCTTGACCTGAGTTTTGTGGTAATCAATTTACATACCAAGTTTGAAGACCTTGTGTTATTTCGTTCACAAGTTATCAGTCGGAAACCCTAAAATTCGCAAAATTTCAAAGTTTAAAGGGGCATAACTCCAGAACCCCTTGGACCTCGGAACCCAAAATCAAATTTGACCTGAGTTTTGTGGTTAACAACTTACATACCAAGTTTGAAGACCCTGTGTTATTTCGTTCAAAAGTTATCAGTCGGAAACCCTAAAATTCGCAAAATTTCAAAGTTTCAAGGGGCATAACTCCAGAACCCCTTGGACCTCTGAACCCGAAATCCAAATTAACCTGAGTTTTGTGGTAAACAACTTGCATACCAAGTTTAAAGACCTTGTGTTATTTAGTTCACAAGTTATCAGTCGGAAACCTTCGGGGGACGGACGGACGGACAGACACACGACTGAGGGTATCACATAATACCTCGCCACTTCGTGTGGCGGGGTATAAAAAAGTTATGGGCAGGACAGGATTGTATGAGAAGAAGCAGAAGAAGAAACAAAGGGTAAAACAATATGTCTCCCTTCGTCGAAGGGGAGACAAAACCATTTCTCACCAAAAACATGATGTAGGACAACTACGACACAATTTTTGTTTAAAACATAATAAAATTTAAGGATTTTATTTATGTAAATGGAAGCTCCACAATAGAACGATACATACAGGTCATGGATAATGTGCAGTTGGAAATAAACTTGTTACAAAAAAAATTTCCCATAAGAATTTTTTTTCAGAATGGCACTTACTTCAGTAAGGAAAACAATCTATTTGATTATCTAAAATGTCTTGGCACAACCTCAGTGTATTATTACAATATTAACAAATTACAAAGTTAATTCTTAATAAAAGGTTGAATGATGAATGGAAGGTGATTTATCTTTATATGGTTTAAGACAAAAATTTTTATCCAAATCAATTTGGATATAAAAAGGTTCTACAAATGTAATTTTATCATTATCTGATATTGTTATTAATATCTGCATTACATTAAAAATTTCATTCAAAAATTCATAAAAATCTGATAAGTGCAATTTTTCATGTCATTTTTGCCATTCTCAAAAGGAGTATTTACATTATTTTCTGTGTCACTTTTTGGAGATAATTGTCTATTGACTACATCCTCCTTCAGGTAACATTTCTCTTTATCTCTTCATGACAAGTTGTTTGTAAATAGATTACAAAACCTTTACTTCATTATTATTCATGAAATTTAACTGTTAATTTTGAGCATTAGACATTAAATAAACACACATAATATAAACACAGAAATAGTGCAATGCATTCAGCAATAAATTGGCACTTTTCTAGATTGCATTGTTCAATTCAGTTTTGAGCATAATTTATTTCTTGTATAAAAGCATAATTTTGACCCTAGAATGCTGGAAGTTTATAAGTGAAGTGTAATAGTCTGGAAACATATAATTTACAGTTGAATTTTTACAATATCTAATAATTGCATTTCATGCATATTCATTTGAAATCTGTCAGTTTAATAGGTGAACATCAATCATATGGCATATCAATGTGCAGTTGCAATTCCAATGAAACACATTTGACCACAAGACCATGTGGTGGATGAATTTGTAAAATAAAATAGAATCCCAATGAACATGAATATGAACTTCCTTTATATAAAATTTGTTTTAACATTTCTCTATTAAATTTTAATTATTAAAACTGAATGAATTATTTTGAAGTTTCAAAAGGATTATGAAAGTGCTGATTTGGCACACTCTTTCAACATGAAGCGCTTCATTGAAAATGTGCTTTAGTCAAAAATTTCAATGAAACTTCAAAATAATACATTCAATTTTTAATTGGAAACAAATCTGATATATTGAAATTTCAAATAAAAAGAGAATTCACAATGATATTAGAGCAAAAATTTATGAAAAGTTTTACAAAAGTTACTAAAATATTCCTTTTCAAATTAGAAATGATAGAAATCGTCTAAAACAGCCTAAATTCAATAGTAAATCTAATCCCTGCATAGTTCTAGGAACTACATTGACATCATGTGCTTGTAGATTCATAACTAATTTACATGTACACACAAAAACAATGCAATATCACAAAAAAAAACGTATCGTTATTAATTCATACAATCATTTTGATAAAATCTCTTGCAATTGCAACCACTTTTTTTCTGAAAAGTTTGAACAACCTAATCACAGATGAAATAACAGCAGTTTCAAGGAGATGAGAAAATTACTTGGCATATTGTTTGAAGAATGCAGCTTTTATCTGTTCTATATGATGACACAGTTTTATAGCAGGTCCAAGTTTTAGTTCTAAATACTCCTGTACTGTAGGTAGGGTCAACAATAACATGGCCTGGCCATCAATTTCCTGAAATACAAGAAGTTTTTATTTAAACAATAAATTCAAACATGATGCCAATTAAATTAGATAATATTTGTTAAAATTCTTGTCTGGACCGAATTTTACATGATTTCAAGAAGACAATATGAATTAAGAAATGCTTTATCTTATGTCCATAACAGTAGCTTTAGGATTTATTTTGCTGAATTATCAGTCTTTGATTGTGCCTCTTCAAAATCCTGCATATGTATTCACTTATATTTTTGTAATACCCATCATACTTCTAATATATCAACACTTTTGAGACTTATTGGTAAACTCGTCACTTTACTTATCTTGAAGATTTTAATACAAATTCAACACATTAGAAAATATAACTTTAAATTAAAAAAAAATGTTTCTATGGGAGACAGATGCCCCCATTCATGCACATCTCCATATAGTATCCTTCTTCTCTATAAATTTGCAAGTGGTTTAAGAGAAATTGCTCTTTGAGGTAATTAGGGCAGAAGAAATCTATGAAAAGTCAAATTATTTCTGCTTCATGTTGTTAGACATCTGCAAAGTGTCCTTCCTTTAATTCAAGTTTTATCACAAATAGTAGAAGATTAGTTGTGCCTATAAAAAGTATGGACAGATGTCAAGGTGATTGCTATCTACCCTCCAACTTTGTTTTCTGGGGTACGATAGTCATGTTGTGAAAAGTGTTTTCTCAAGGCTTGGCAATTTGTGCATGTATGATGTCTAAACTACATCGCAAGCCTAAACATATTTATTTATCTTCTGCAAAGAATATTTTGGAAAGTCACTTGACTTGTGGGCCCTTATATCTAAAAGCAAAATGATAATGTTTTGTTCAATAGTCTTCTGTTAACAGTTTATAGTTGTTGGTCATATATCTCCATCAAACGTGAAACGAGTCCATACCATCACCATTTTGAACACTACATTTTCTTGTCAATTACATGGGAAAACTGCCAATTTTACCACTATTTGACCTCTGTGACCTGGACCTTCCATCTGACCTATTTGTTTTTGCATATTTATCTTCTTCTTGACTAGATCTATACACTTGCCAAGTATTAAAGTAATTTTACATACCACAAAAATTTTTTTTCCTTAATAAAAACTCCCAATTTAACCCCTTTATTCTGAAATGGGTGTAGCCGCTTTAGGCCTCTTGTTTATTGAAAATGGTTTTATTTATTCAATGTATCTATTTGAACTTGCTCTTAGAAACCTAAAGAAAAATACTGCATCAAGAACTGACAAAATTTTCAACAAAAAAAAATCATTTTTTCTGTTTGGCCCCCTTTGGGCCTCTTGTTTCTCAAAAACTGTAAATGCTATGTCTAATCCGTCAGCATACTGCAGTTGCACAATTTTATGAGTAAAACAATGAAGCACACCCTGTCTAAATATGACAAATAATAAGGATTCTACAGTTCAATATGGGAAAACAGCCAATTTAACCCCTTTTTAACCTCTGTGACCTTGACTCTTGAACTGACCTAATTTTTTTTGCATATCTATATTCCTCTTGACTAGGCCTATACACTTACTAAGTATGAAAAGTCTATCTTACATATTTCAAAAGTTATAGCAAAGGTTAAAGTTTCGGACACACAGACAAACAGACACACAGGCACGACAAAAACAATATGCCCCCAGATCCTCGATCTGGGGGCACAAAAAATGTGTGGTCATATACACACATTAGATAATATACCTGTTCCATGAACAATCTTGCTATTGGAGCACATTCTGTACTTTTGATAAAATTAACCACTTCTTTGACAGACCAGTGTAATGGATTACTGCTCAACTTTATGGCATTTTTCACTGGTGAAATTTGTTCTACCTTTGTCAGTTGCTTCTTCTGAAAAGCGAACATAATTTATTTTTTTAAAACAATATCATTCTAATGAAAGGAGAGATTGTTTAAGACTTATAACAAATACACTCTGGTTATTTTGAAATCTTATGTGGCAAAAAATTTCATTTGGTATGAAATTTGCTGCAAAATGAGTTTTAAACAGTAGATGTTTGCCATGATAAAAATAATTGAACCAAATTAATCATTAAATCGAAGGAAGTTACCTTATAAAGTTGTTTGGGGTATAATGAGATCTGATGGGGTGTAATGAGATCTGATGGGATATAATGAGATCTGATGGGGGTTTAATGGGATCTGGTGAGATCTGGTAAGGTATAATGAGATCTGGTAGGGGTATAATGAGATCTAGTGGGTATAATAAAATCTAATTGGGTATAACGAGATTTATTTTTTTTATCTAATCTAACTTATTTCCAATGCATACAATACATTTATATTCATTATCTGCCAATTTTCATACTTAATTGTATTGAAGTTTTTTTGCTGAGAGTATTTTCATGATTATTACTTTTCATATAGACATTTTCATATGATCTGTACACTACAACTAAAGTTATGGTGCACACAGATAACAATGCTCAAAATGAAATACGATAACAAAAGATTTGCATAGAATAAACATGTGCAATAATGAAAAATTAACTTACTGGCTTGTGTTGTTCAATATGTTTTTCTTGCACAGGAATTTTCTTGTGTGTTTTTCTTTCAAAACTATATTTTGGTAATTTTGCACCTCTTGTTTTGATATCGGATGGAATTGGAACATGGTGAACATATTTCCTTTTAACCCCCTTTTCTGCATTGTCATTTATGTCCCCACTATCGACAGTTTTTGTATCGCTGGCTATACTGTCTTTGTCATCTTCAGCACTTCCATCGTCTCCATTTGTATCTCCCTGGGAAAGAATATTCATTCTCTTTTTCTTTTTCTTTTTACCAGGCTTTTTAGGACCATTTTCTAAATTTGTGTGACCACCAGGTGGGCGTCCAACTTTCTTTTTAGGATTGTAATAAGCTGAAACAAAAACCAATACATTTTTAAGGTACATGTATCTTTGCAGGGTCTTGTACATAATTATTTCCATTATTGTTTGAAACTATACAGAAGAAAGTGAATTCAGATCAATTTGAGTAAAATTGTGCCCATTAAACAGATCATAACAGTTTTCTTCTCAATTTGTTTGGCCATAGTTGAAAGGCTGCTTTAGGAACAAATGGAAGATTTTCAGACATACTTCAAGAAGAAGCACAACAGTAAAAGCTTTGGTCCATTGCTTGTTTTTTTACCATGTATGTGCATTTACTCCATATGTTTTTATTGTTTATAACAAATGAAATTGATCTTATATTTTCGATCCCCTTTCAAAAAAAATTCTAGCAGGCCATTGGGTTCGATCTTATATTATTTTCCTGTTGGCAGCTTTCTTAGATGTGATACCAATGTATTAATCATAGTTTCATAGTGGATCATTGTAACCAAATTACCCAGCAGTTTCAGATAAGAAAAGGTTTAATGTATTTTCCCATAAGGTCCTACAATAAATCATGTCCCCAGGGTAGCATTCTTTTTAGAGGTATGAACATTAAAATTTTACATTTTAAGGCGACCAACCAAGAATTTTTTTTTTGACAAAGTATTTGGTTTCCATGCATTTGAAATAGGGTCCTGTGTGAAACTATTTACCTAAGTAGCAGTAACTTTGGATGTGGAACATACATCCTAATACAATCTATAAAGGGGTTTACCAAGGTATCATTGTTACCAAGTATTGTTTGACCTTTGAATGTATTTTCCCATATCTTCCAATATTAAACTATGTTCTCTGCTGGCAGACATCTTGGATGAGGTATGCACATTAAAAATCATTTTAAAGTGGACCACCTAAAGAGTATTTTGATCAAAGGTAGCTTAAACTGGTTTAGTAGTTTAAGAGGAGAAGATCTTTGAACAAAAAAGTTTACAACACACAGACAGCAGGAGACAGATGTCAAGTGATGGCATGAGCTCATTTTGCCAATGGCTTAGTGATCTAAAAACAGGACACAGCTTGACAATTACATGTTTAAAGCTAACAAAGACATAACAAGACAGCTTATGGAAAATAATAGTTTTAGCATTCCAACAAGGGATCTGTGAGCCCCTGCTTACTAGAAATACCCCCACTCTCAACTTCAGCTTCAAGTGGCCTGCAAAGGTTTGAAAATGCATCTACATGTAACAATATAGCACAAAATGACTGAAAATTGACTAAGTCGGTAAACAGGAAGTAGTAACTTGACAGATCTGAAAATGCATCCCACAATATGGCAGGTACATACAAAGCTTCTGACAAAATTTCAAGTTTCTATCATTTACCATTGCAGAGAAAAACTTGAATAAATAGTGACGGATGGACGGATTGACTGAAAATTGACTACGTCGGTAAACAATAAATAGAAATCCAACAGGTCTGAAAATGCATCCCACAATATGGCACGACTATAAAAAGCTTCTGACAAAATTTAAGTTTGAATCATTTACCATTGCAGAGAAAAGCTTGACAAAAATTGTGAAGGATGGACGGATGGACTGAAAATTAATGAAGTAGGTTAACAGGAAGTAGTACTCTGACATATCTGGAAATGCATCCCACAATATGGCATGACTATACAAAGCTTCTCACAAAATTTCAAGTTTGTATCATTTGCAATACAGAGAAAAACTTGACGAAAGTTGTGACGGAGGACAGACAGACGGAATGATGGACACAGGTAAAACAGTATATTCCCTCCTCCTTCTAAGCAGGGGTATAATAAATAATTCACTGACTACATACTCCAGTAGGTTTACATGGATATTATTTCTTTCATGTTTATGAAAAGACTTACCTTATTCAAGGGATTAAACACAAACAACCCACTTTTAATCAGTTAAATAAGGAATAAGATCTACTCACTATATTTAGTCTTTGTTTGCTGCCAACAATTTTCTGGACAATTTCCATTGATAAATTTAGGACTAAGTATATAAGGACAACATTCCAGTTTGAGACAAACTTTCCTACAAAACTCGGGCAAGTCCTCTGCTTGTTTACAAATTTCAACAACAGCTCTGTAACTTTTTCCTTTGTACCTAAAATTTAAACAATTGATAACTTATCTATAAATATTGCATTTCTTTAAAGTTGATATAATATTTACATATTGTATTATATGATACGATTCAAACCCATCTTGTACAATAAAAATCTGACAGAACTCATTAAATACACTAACACGAAATAACATTTCATCTGGCACAAAAAGATTTGTAAGACAGGACATGAACTTTTGAAATCTTATGGAATCTGGGCTTATATTTCGTCAGCACCTTCAAGATGACATGCAGGATGATTGATAAAAAACAAGATTCATTTATTAGAAGGTGTAAGTTGACCATAAGACTGTCTGGCAGCCAATCTAAACTACTTATCAATGTATTACGCAAGTTTGTGTATAAAAGACAATTGAAATCTGTAGAAATATACTAACAAGCTTACTTAGCTTATCGTACAAGCTTACTTTGCTTTTAATGTTTGTTGATACATATTAGAGTTAGGTTTCCCTTCCAACTGCAGTTCTTTTAGTACCCTACAAGGTTTATAGGCCACATTGATTAACATTGATATAGCTTCTTTCATCACTAGAGATATAGGACCTGGTCCGATACACTTTGGTAGAGAAGCTATCCTGCCTTTACTGAGGTAGGGTCCAGAAAAACATTGGTGGTTGTAGTACACTTTAGGACACCATGCTCCTCCTGTAAATTGGAAGAGAAATATTTGTACAAAGACTGATTTATTGATTGGTGTTTAATATAAACATCAAGCAATATTACTTTTATCATGAAAGTCATTTAATAGTCTCTATACTCTATTGTTATTAAGATTTATTATATATCGGAACCCTTATGGTTCTCTGGTTTAAGTCGAATTTTCTATTCCATTGGCTCGATGTTACCTTTTTTACAGGTGAAAATAAACTCACCCAACACGTGACCTATCTATATAAATAGGTGTGTAGTACAGGTGTGCTTTCTCTTTTTATTTCAAGGCTCGATTGTTACAACAGCTCTAATAGAAACATGACTCATGTTTAAGAGTTGTTTTAGAAGTTACAAGAATCTTGTAATTTCAGTCTTGAAAATAAGATCGAGTATTTTGTCAAATATGCGATGAAACATCGTTGACAAAATATACATAATCTGAGTCAGATAACTCGATACATACACACGTGTACACTGCACGATTGACAGCGATATCTGTCGGTGTTTATGCTGTTAAACAGCAATTAAATTGTAGTTTAATATCTACCAGAAATAATTTGTAGTTTAATATCTACCAGAATCAAGTTGTAGTTTAATATCTACCAGTAAACTTGTAGTTTAATATCTACCTAAATTATCATGTAGTTTAATATCTACCAAAATAATCATGTAGTTTAACATCTACCTAAATCTGACAACAGCCAGTGAAAGGCATAAATACGCCAAATAATTAATGTTGACAAACATTGTACAGTAAAACCTGATTTGAACGACCTCTCCTATGAACGACCACCTGGCTTTTCAGACCGCCAACAGTGGCCACGGATCATTTTGGTGTACAAATCACTCTGTCGTGAGCGACCACCTACCAAACGCGACCAACGACCGGTAAAAAGGTGCATAAAATGCAAATACAGCCTGTTATGAACGACCACTTTTAAAAAAAAATATCTTAAAGGTGTCTTAAAAAGACGATACGAGTTGACAATCATCGTTCAACAACTCAACCGGAAGTGGTAAAAAATAACTTAAAAATGACCAATTTCAGTATACCTGAAATGCTTCTTCAAATACAATGGGAGGATAGTTGATTTTGACACAAGTCTATTGTCTTTTAATGACCAGAAAAGTTGGTTTTGAAGTGCACACTGATGCATATAGGACTGACATCGCCGGTAATTTGCCAATTGTCAGTCTCATTGAAATTTCCTTTTCTTTACTTCATCCCAATAAAATAACATCCAGAGTGTTGTATGTGCTCTACTTTGTCCACTGTATGCCAGTTATGACATTTATTATTTGAAAATGCTCGGAGTGTCTCAAAATAAGTTTGTTTACAGGTTATAATACACCATTAGACGGTATGGGCGCATCCATTTTATTTGGATAACATGCAATACAGATTTAAAACCATGGCTGCCTGTGATTGGTTGTAAATATACTTGAATTTTATTTTTTGTCTGAAACTACATTGACTTGGTAATGTTTTGGAACTAACATAATATTTTTATTCTTGTCCTGCCTTATAAGGGAATTTTTATTTTAGTCGCAATTTTTTGTTAATTTTTTTGCGAGATTGACGGTTGTCACTAAAAACCGAAATTTACTGTAAGAAGAGCTGCGGCATGCCCCTGTTTTTTTCTGTCATAAAGTTTTGTCGGATGAAGTACTTTCATAATAAAAAGGATTTGGAGCCAAAACTCTCTTGACAAATTTCGCGGAGCAGGATTCGTTACTATTGTCGCCTATGGGAAAACTAATGGT
>MJUU01044902.1:0-45917 GCA_002080025.1 Modiolus philippinarum
GATCAAATGACAGTATTTCCATTTTATACCCATCCAAAACGAAGTTTAGAGTACATTGGTTTCAGTTTGTGCGACTGTGAGTTTGTCCCAGTGTGTGTCTAGCTATCAATCTGAGACAGACATTTTTTTCCTGTGGTAATCTCGATCCTTCTCCGACCATCTTCAGAATACCCATTTACAATTATGTCAGGATAGTAAGTACCATATAAGGCTCTGCACCTGATTTTTAAGATGGATTCATCAAATGTTGAAAAAAATACGTCTATTTGGAGATTTCTGTCCGGAGGTTATCTCTGCCCCTACTTAAAATTTCTTTTTTTTTCAGATTTGTTTTTACGAATTCTGCAAACCTTTGGACTTTTCATTTATAAAGTTTGATAATCAATGATGAGATTCAAGAAGCCAAGAATAGCCCACTCCTTTTTAACTGCAAGTCAGATTAAAACCATACTTCCAAGTTATCTTGTTTACAGGATCAAGTAATACACCTCATACTTAAAAAAATTAATTAACTGATTGAAATAGTTCTTTAAAAGATATCAGTCCCTTGTCGAGAATTTTGAAATTTCAATTGGACTGTGATTCGAGATTCTTTTTTCACGTCCTGGGATGAACATTTCTTTTCAATATATACGACCTTTCAATAGCAATTGCTGTTGAGTTGCTACACATGACACTAATGGTTTGGCGCTCCATAAAACCTACAACTTTTTAAGAAGTACCTGTGCAAAGTCAGGACCATAGCGATTTACATTTTTTCTGCTGGTTTTGCACATAATTAGTCTTTCTACCATTTGAATTTCGCCTCCTGAAAATTTTGTTCGGTAATTTTGAAATTACCCTTATGAACTGATTCTATAGGCTTGCCGGGTCATTTACAGCTCATTTATTGATTTACAACTCCGTCATAATTTGAATTCATATTTCTACTGAACTTTAAGGATATTTTTTGTGGTAAAGTTTATAATAATTTATTATCGGATATAACAAAAGGAATTGGGCACAAGTTTTTCAAAGTTATGTAGTCCCATTCATATTATTTATCTCAAAACAAATTCTATATGAAAATACCAAGGAACATACAAAATGAAAGTCAATAATTGGTTAATGTTTATACAAGAAATACATGATAAATGGTTTAAATATGAAAAGGAAAAATAAAGGAAAAAAGACTAAAAATTCAAAGATCAATTCAGACATTCTGTTCACATTACCATCTAATTGCACCTTATGCTTGGATTTTTTTTCTCATTTCAGCCTGAATTCTTTCAACAACTAAGATGCAAATGCTTTAGTCGGACCTTGCCGAAAACTCTATTTTTCAGTCCTTTCATGTCATTTACTTTTATGTTTGATGTGTGCGCTATCATGTAATTGGTGTAAATACTCATTGAACTCTAATTCGTTTACCTACCGGCATTGAAATAACACAATATCTGATTGTATCCAGTTCTACAGATGGTCGTTTTGACAACTTATGTATCGTCAGTGTAGATAAAGGCAAAACAATGGGAAATCTAAACAAGAGGCTCAGAGAGCCTGTATCGCTCTCTTGGCCCCAAGAGGATCCAATATTCAATTGTTTTCATCTGTCAATGATCAAACAGTACCTCATGTACTGGATACTTGGTATTTTATTAAACATGAAATACAAATGTAGACGTTTCTCATCTACAAGAGAAGATCTCTTAACATGTTTCAAGCATTGGATCAATAGCAGGAATCTTGGAATAGGTACAAACCTGAAAGGGGTCCTTTTTACAGGGGACAATCCAAAAACTTGTGATCAAGTTTGATCCCAAATGACCAAGAACATTCAAGGGAAAAGATTTTTTAAAGTGTTTCCATGAGCTCCAATGTTAAACTTTGTTCCCTGCTGGTTGCCATTTTGGAATAAGTACGCGCCTGAAAACACCCTTTTATAGCCCCAATTTGCGGAAGGTACATAGTGTTCGTGATGGCCTAATGTCTGTCCTTCAAAAAAAGGTGGTATCCTCTTCTCCTCCTAAAGCATCCGTTGGAATTTCTTTTAAATTATGCAGGAGCTTCATCACATATTGTAGATGTGAACTATGCGTTTTGTTTTCCAATAAATACTTTTTTCAGATTTTTGACATGTTTTTGACTTTGCCATTGTAGCTCGGTGCAAACCATATGGTGACCACTTGGTATCCCGTACCCCCCTTAACCACTGGTCAGAATTTCATGAAAATTGTGTAAGACCTTAGTTACATGCTATAGATTTGCACTATGTGCTTTGTTTTCCAATAATTCCGTCTTTTTTGTCTCGCCCGCGACGAAAGTCGCGTAAAGCGAGACATATGCGTACAAAGTATGGCGGCGGCGGCGTAAACTTTCATGTTAAGTTTTTGTGATTAGGTCATTTTCTCAGTAAGTATAAGTGGTAGGTCAATTATATTTGGTATATAGGTTGGTCTTGAGTAGTAAATGACAGTCTGCTATATGGCTTTTGTCTGTGACCTCAATTTCATGGTCCAATGAACATGTTAAGTTTTTGTGCTTACTTAAGTTTCTCAGCAACTATAAGTGGTAGGTCAATGATATTTGGCAAGAAGGTTGGTCTTAAGTAGTACATGACGGTCTGACATATTGCTTTTGTGCTTGACCTCAATTTGACGGTCTAGTGAACATGTCACGTTTTTGTGATTAGGTCATTTTCTCAGTAACTATAAGTGGCAAGTCAATGATATTTGGTATATAGGTTTGTTTTGAGTAGTACATGACAGTCTGCCATATGGTTTTTGTCTGTGACCTCAATTTCACGGTCCAATGAACATGTTAAGTTTTTGTTCTTAGTTTAGTGTCGCAGTAACTATAAGTGGTAGGTCAATGATATTTGGTATGTAGGTTGGTCTTAAGAAGTACATGACAGTCTGGTATATGACTTTTGTCCTTGACCTCAATTTCACGTCCAGTGATCATGTTAAGTTTCCCAGTATCTATTAATTTAAGGTCAATAAAATTTGGTATTTTGGTTTTTATTAGATGGAACATGACAGCCTACTATTTGGCTTTAGCCCTTGACCTCATTTTCATGGTCTAATGTTTGGTTTTTTAGTATCTGTCAGTGGTAGGTCATTGATATTTCCGTTTTGGGTGAATCATGCCAGTATGCTTTATTGCTTTTGTCACTTACCCTAATTTCACAGTCTGGTGAACATGTTAAGTTTTCTGATATAGTCAGTTTGAGAATTCACATCAATTTGGTGACCATGTAGGGACGGGCGAGACATCAGTTTGGGTCCACACTTGTTTTAAAGATTTTTGTCATGCCTTACACGTTGTCTTTTTAGCGCAGTGCCAAAAGCTGATATCCACTGCTTGGAATTTTATTACTTATGGTGGAGCTTAATTACATATTTTAGATGTGCACTGTTTATTTTTTTTTCCAATGATTCCTTTTTCATGTTCTTTTTAGAAAATTCACGAAGAGGTCGAGTTGCGGCTGGGGATCCATGGCTCACAAGGCCACAGTAACTCTATAGTTTAACATGAAAGAATCTTTGGATGTCGGACAAATGCTAACCCTTGTTACTCTGCTGACACCATCTTTACATAGGGCTGAGTAAAAACATTTTGTTTGGCTGGTGGCCACCAAAACACTGTTATGACCAAGTTTTGCTCCAATTTGTCTAGCAGTTTCAGAGAAGATCTTTGAATGTGTTTTCCATAAGTCCGTGTGTTTTTCCAAAAGTCCATGTGTTTTTCCATAAGTCCAATGTTTATCTATTTTCCCCACTTGCAGCCATATTAGATATAGGGCGAATATAAAAAAAAATCACCTTTTGCACGGCCAACAAAGGACTAATGTGGCAAAGTTAGGGTCCGATTCCCCGAAATGGGGTCCAATTCCAATTCTAAGGGGAAAAACGATTTAAATGTTGAGTTAGCTTGTGTCAAATCTTTCCCTTAAACAGCTAAAGGATGTTGTTTCCTCTACACGGTTTGACTTCACTACCGGATTTGACATGTTCAACAGAGTGAGTGTCCTCCTATAAGAAGCAGGAGATGCTTATTCTACTAGTGGATCAGATATCACCTTGGGTCTGTGCTATTCATCCGTATGGATGTCTCCAATTTTTTTTATGTGCAATACTTATGCGATGTCTTTGTATCTTTGTGTTTCCACTATTTTCAATGCCCTTGGATTATTTTTTTTAGATTGATAGTTCGGTTCTTACTTACTTTGCTATGTATCACTACTTTGATTTTTGTCATGACCACATCATTTAAACCTTCGGTATTTGTGGATGTGTGGAATATGGATCTTTGTACCCCGTGTATTTTTACCCTACAATTTTGTAAGCGAGGTCACGTCACATGATGAAAATCGAAAGTCGTTACTGAAACGATGATGAATGCTCATTTTTCAGTCAAAATTTAAATTGTATATACTAAACAAAGTCCGAAACCGTAAGTTGTATTATAGCAGCTCATCTAATCCAACAAAATGTCAGCTGTATATCTCTAAACTTTTTACAACATGAAACATACCGCTTTGTTATATATCACGCAGATTACCGTCCCTGTCTGTACTCTAAAGCACGTTTATTCTCATAAAAACTTACTTTAACGCCCCGGAAATAATGCAGTAAACGAACTTTTGTCGTTCACAATTGAGCTGCTGTCTATTTTGGATTAGTCCCAGGCTTGTTTAAGTCTAATCATGTAACACCCGTATGAATTTTAATCAGTTTCAATTGAATGTAAGATATATATGCTCCTAAGGCATATTTTTTTACTATCACAAATCATCAATATTATATTTTTTGTAAATTAACCTTTTTTATATTTAAATAACCTTTTGAAATGCAGTTTTTTCCTCTTAGATATATCACAACACAGCCGTTGATCGTAGGTGATCTCTGCTGCGGATCGTAACATTCAATAAAATGGATCGGCCGAAGATCGCATCCTATTTTTCACATGTAGTGTTGAGTAAAGTCAAATTTCACGACAACAACAAACATTTGAATACTGCAGCATATATCAAAAGAAAGGTAATATATGCATCTTTAATGCTGATGTTAAATAATACTTTGTTAAATACCAAGTTCTGTGTAATAAGTGATTGAAGTTCATGATGTGAGTTTTTTGCATGATTTTCAGTATAAATTTGATTCAAAGTCTTCCGAAATGTACATCATATAAGAAAGTAATTTATTGTTTTTATTATGTAATTTATAATCTTCATTTTACATCCAAATCAATACATGTTTCTGCTTAAAATGACATTAAATATAAAAAAAAATTAACACCACTATTTCACTTTCGGGATGTAAACAAACATCGATGATCGTATCAATCGGCCGATGATCAAAATGATACAAAGCGGTTGTACGGTGTGTACATATCACTTTGTGCATATAAACATTTATCATATATTTAGTTATAAATACAAGAATCCTGCATGTGTAATACAGACGTCATCTTTCGTCCTGTATCTTCACCCCGTGATGATATCGATATCAGTCACGGCTGCTACCCGTTATTACACACCTAAAAAATCTGTATCAAAGGTCACGTGTTATTTTAATTAGAAAACTACTAAGACCTTTGATTTTTTTCAAATATACGATAAACAGTATATGACATGGGTAAATCCGTATTACATGATGTATCAACCCTCGACCAATATCATCCCTCAGGCAAGCCTTCGGGATGATATTGACGTCTCGGGTTGATACAGCATGTAATACGGATTTACCCATGTAATATTTTTTTTTTTTTTTTTTTTTACCAAATAAATATATTTATTCAACAAGAAGCTTGTTACATTCATACTTCATTGACCTAGCTACAATGAAGCATTCCTGTGAAATCTGATGGATTATCCAGGATAATAATCAATTCATACATGTTCATAATTCATAATATAATTATATTAATAGATATTATACAAAGATTTATAAATCAATTTCAAAATTGTCATATTTTTTATGCCTAAGTCTACATCTGAACCACTATAGATTTTTATATCTATTTCTTAACAAAGAACTATCTTGGAAATATTTTTTTCCTTTTTCACATTCTTGTTTAAATAGTTGAAAATAATCAATATATTTAGTTTTTATAGCCCTTATATATACTAAAGGCTAAAATAGTAAGAAAGTAATTTAGATCATTATATTTAACATCATTAATTTTGTATCCTACCACTATATGTTTGAGTTTTATCTTGTTTTCAATGTTTACTTCTTTTAATAAATAATTGACTTTTGTCCAAAAACTTTCTAATATGTGACATGTGAAGAAAAAATGTGTGTAGTCTTCAACTTCGTTGCGGCATGAGTTGCAAACATTATTTTGACATATTTTCCACTGAAAAAGTAAATATTTTGAAGGAAGTATGAAATTAAATAATTTCCATCTAAATACTTTGAGGTTGTTTTCTGTTAAGTGATCAAAAACGAATCTAAAAGATTCTTTAAAGAGATATTTTGGGGTATTGTCTAAAAGTTTTAACCATTTCTCTATTCCTATTGGGTTTTCAAAAATATTTTTGATAAGTATTTTATAAAAATATTTGCTTGACATTGTTTCTAACATTAAAAAATGCCCATTCAATAATAGACTACCTCTTGTAACTTTCACCACAGTTGACAAAGAGTTGTCTTCTTTACACATATCTTTCCATTCTTTTGGTATACTTTTTTTCAAAACTGAAAATTCAGCTATCCAATTTGATTTATCTTTTAACTTATTAAAAACTATATTTTCTGATATAACTCCTGCATTATCAAGGATATCATTTACATATAAAATGTCACTATTAATAAATTTCTGAAATATCAAACATTTGTTATTATTTTTTATAAATTTATTACCCCATAGAAGCTGTTGTCTTACTTCTCTAAAATTTTTAGGCTTTTGTGTTTTTCCACCGCCTACTTTAGCCCACCCCTGGATTACCTCTTGATAAAAAGGTGGTATTGAATTAAAGCCAGTCAAGTTTTTTGTATCATCTAAATTCATTTAAAAAATAAGAAAGTTCTTACCAAATTTATTAAGATAATGCATCGGAATAATTTTCCAAGATGTTATACAATCTTCCTTTAATCTAACTATCCAACTAATTTTTAATGATTCAAAGTAGCTATGTATGTGTGGTACCTTTAGACCTCCGTGTTCATAATCTCCTATTAATGTATTCCTTTTTACTTTATCCCTCTTCCCGTCCCAGATGAATTCAAATATTAACTTTTCTATTTGTTTTTCGTAAGTTAATGGGACTACTGTACTACTAGCTATATAAGTGAATAAAGGTAAAATCAAACTTTTAATAATAAGTACTTTCCCTATTTTTGTGATATTACGTTTCCTCCAAGCTGATATAAGACAACTTGCTTTTTCTATTTTATTTTCCCAATTTAGTTTTTGACATTCTGTTTTGTTATGTCCAAAATAAAGGCCTAAAGATTTAATTGGTCTATCTGTAAATTTTATCCCTCCAACTTTGTCTTTTGAATGTTTAAGTTTACCTATCCAAATACCCTCTGTTTTTCCTCTATTTAATTTTAATCCTGAGAAATTTCCAAATATTTCGATCAAATTTAGTGCATTTATTATTTCCTGTTTGTTCCCTAAATATAATGTTGTATCGTCCGCTAGTTGACTAATTTTTAAACTATGTGTTTTCTTATCAATTTTAACCTGAATACCTTTAATATTTTTATCTTTTCGTAAACGAATAGCCATGATTTCAACTGAAAGAACAAAAAGTAAAGCCGAAAGTGGACATCCTTGTCTTATTCCTTTAGTACATTGAAACCTTTCAGAAAGCCATCCATTATTAGCAACTGAACAGTATATATCATTATACATAGTTTTAACCCAATGAATAAAGTTTTGTTTAAATCCAAAATGATCCAAGGTGTGATTCATAAAATCCCACTCTAAAGAGTCAAACGCCTTCGAGAAATCAATAAATACTATAGCCCCTTCTATTGAGTATTGATTACAGTAATCTATAACGTCTTGAATTTGCCTCAAATTGGATCCTATGTACCTATTTTTTATGTAGCCATTTTGATCTGAATTAATAATTTTATGTAATACTTTTTTCAACCTTTGCGCTAAACAATGAGAAAGAATTTTTAGATCATTATTTAACAATGATATGGGTCTATAATTACTTAATTGTAACGGATCCCCCTTTTTGAATATTAAAGAAAGCACACTCTGTCTTTGTGAGAATGGTAAAATTCCACAATCAAAACTGTTGTTATAAACATTAACTAAAATATTCTTTAACTCAGGGCAAAATTTCTGATAGAATTCGGTTGTAATTCCATCAAGCCCATATCGATATCAGTCACGGCTGCTACCCGTTATTACACACCTAAACAATCTGTATCAAAGGTCACGTGTTATTTTAATTAGAAAACTACTAAGACCTTTGATTTTTTTCAAATATACGATAAACAGTATATGACATGGGTAAATCCGTATTACATGATGTATCAACCCTCGACCAATATCATCCCTCAGGCAAGCCTTCGGGATGATATTGACGTCTCGGGTTGATACAGCATGTAATACGGATTTACCCATGTAATATTCTATATATATCTCAGGCCGATAAGTGATTAGTTTTAAACAAAAGAAATGGAACTCTTCATTAAACGAAACAAAAAAGGTCTACTTAGATTGTTTTCCGTAGTTACAAATTCCAAAAAGTTGTTTCAAATTAGAAAATTTAATGATTTTTTGAATTGCGCATTTCATTGAGGTATAGAAATAATGTATACATGTATGTTTGTCGTTTGGTTGATAAGTTTGTAATTAGTGCGTAAATTGCGGTTTAAGTGAACTGAAGGGGCCGTGTATCAATCTGGATGAATCAAATATACATCTCCGGATTTTCTCCAAAATTGGCATACTGATTCATAAAGAATTAATCAATACGTGTTCAGAATTTCATTTCCACCCTTCCACGCAAATTCCCAGAATAAAACCCCAAAGATCGTGGAGTCTTACCTATATACGTCATGATTACAATTTAGAGTCAGAGGCCTATTCATGTAATCGTAATTTGATTTTTTGTCTATAGTTGTTTTATTGTTTTAAATGGAACAGTGAACATTCGACTACCGTTCCAAATAAATAGTAAGATACAGAAATCTCGAACCACTCCCATTAATTTCGTATAATTTTACCATAATGGGGTACATTGATCCCTGTGAGTTCCTTGGCAGTGTTTATAAATAATATTTACCGCCAAATAATGAACACAATGGAAAATACCACCCTCAATTATACCTTGGTAACGGGATATCATTTTGGATCTTGGAAATATACATCTTTGAAATCAATTATTTCATATTTCCCCTGCCAGATTAATCCTTTGGCTGTCTTTTAATACAGAAATTGTGTCCGCCCTCCGTTATTTTTTGCCTTTTAATAATATTTTATTGTCGCCAGGTTAATTTTAGTGTGGTCGAAGTGAAGACATTTGACATCAACTATAAATGATTGAACTGCAAAAGCAGACAATTGTTAACTTTTATTTTGTAAATGTTTTTGTTTTACTAAATGCATCGTTCCTTTGTGATTTATATACCCGAACAAGCTTAATATCCATCCGTTACTATGCACCATCAACAGACGGCGTGTTTCTAGAATATGGCTGATGAAGTAGACGCCCACCTCATTAGCATGTTTAGAAGGGAGATAATTTCACACAATGACTTTTCGGACTGATCTCTTTTCAGAGATTCAAGAAGTTATTGGTAGTAAAAGAACATTTTAAAATGTTGAGTTATCTGCTGGGTTTATTTCAGTGTATCTAGCTTCATACACAATATGTTTAAACTTTATATAAACAATTCAAGTAATAAAATTACAGTTGAATTTTGTATACGGTCAAATAGTTAATAAAGAAGATCTGACGAAATTTGTTATATAAATTAATATATATTGACTTTTAAGTACCATTTAGGGTATCACATTTGAAAAAAAAATCTACTATTCTTTATAGAAACTGGTGCAACCTATGTTAGATGGGCTCGGAAACAATGTCCACACAACACCTCGGAGCTCGTATATTCAGGTAATTGTGTAACGAAATATTAACCTTCTATCGTAGAAAAAAATAAATTATTTTTTAAACGCCTGAAAAATGATTCAATATCAGACTGATTTTTCTGCATCAGTTTTTAATTTAAATTGTCAATTTCATTTACTTTGCACGGCTTAATACTTTGTATTTTAAAATGATGTGCTTTAAACGTTTTGAGATCAGAGATGATTAGTGGTGTAAATATTTGATAAACTAATAAACAATACGCTATAAAGCAGACGCCAATTGACTTTTCCAGGGCTGATCATTTATGTTGTTTCATTTTGTTCTACCCATGACCGATCTGCCCGGTCTGTTCTAGCTATAACCATTCTCGGACCTGTTCTTGTCGGAACACTAACAAATTCCTTTCTTCTCATGTGTACACTGTGTTCAATTACTATTTTCTAAATTTATGGAAATTCTAAAACCAAAGCTTTAACTCCCTTTATCATAGTTTCGTCCTTAGCTATATAATATTACTAATTATTCGGATTTCATTCGGTTTTATGAATTCTAAACATTTTTTGAAGATATGGATTTCCTCTGTTTTGGTTTTTGCTGCTGATGAGGAATTAATTTTCGACATGGCTATACAGCTCATTAGAATTATTGCAGTTGGAGTTTACAAGTGTGTTATGGTCTCATGTTCATTTACTCTATATCCTTTTATAAAATATTAAATTAACAAATTTGTCCGCATATGACAGTGAAGTATAAATGACATACATTCATAATCAGTTGTCCCTTTTAAATAAAAAAATACCAAATCGCATAAAGACAGTAAATTTCGTAGTGCTGTATACATGTTTCAAGGAGTAACGTCTAATCAGCAGCATTAAAATTTTCTCATGACAATTAGCGGCAAAGTTAATTTGAAAATGCGTAATTCCAAGATTTGCAGCAAGGCTGCTGTAAAGAATATTACATACGATAATGAAATGCTTGGTAAGCTGCTGCTTAGTGTTTAGAATGTAACTTCATATACTGAAACACTTGGTCTCCTGCTGGGAAGCGTTAAGGGGGTTTGCTACTCCATTTGAAAATAAATAGGATTTCAAATAAACATGATTTTATGTTAGAAAATTAAAAAGGAAACAACTTAAGTGAAAAAAATTGATAGGTTGATGATCTCGTTTTCGAGATTTAAGTGTTTGAAAATTTGGCGGGAAACCGAACTCCTCTGATTTTTCATAGGATTAACATTGACAAGGTTTGACCATGAATGAAGATGACAGAATAAATAGAATCCAATGGAATTTTTACAGAATGTTCACAAAGATGTATAAAATGAAATTATGGAAAAAAATTAGGGGGTCAATGGGTAAAAAATTATAATACTATTAAATGGATAAAACCCGAGGATTCCGAAAATCTGACAAAAATCCCAAAACATGAGGAGCAAACCTCCTTAAATAAAATCTAAATGTAATATTAAGTTGTTTGGTAACTAGTTGTTAAGTGCTTAGAATGTTACAAGTGGTACTAAAATGCTTGAAAATCCTTTCTCAGACTGATTTAACCAGAATTGCCTATGTCTAAAAACTCTCTCAACAAAAAGTTTCATTATATAAGAATAATACTTTTAGAAAAACGACGGGAAATAGAGAGGTAATTCACGTCACGTGTTATTATCTCCTGATTCCTCCCTATATTTACACAATGTTCAAATCGTTCAAATGACACGATTAGATTAGCCAGATTCCAGACCCGTCAAGTCTCACGCTTTCGGCGTGACAGTCACGTTTTCCAACACCAAATCACGCTCTCACGCTCACCCCTTTCAATGTCACGCTTTTTTAACTTTCCAGAAAAAAGTAGATTTCAAGTAGAAAAACGACCTTTTCATAATAAAAAAAAAAAGAAATAAAGGGTTGTTCTGCACATTCTTTCATAATACTGGTTCAGTTTCTATTAAAGGCCCTGAAGTAAAAGATACTTTATCAACCGAAATCACAGATATGAAAGCTCATTTTATATTTTCCCCTTTTAATTAAAAAATTTGTTTCAAATTCCTTGCTATTACTATTTGAATTGCTCCCAGAATGCACCACTTTCCGTCTCTAAAAAATCTTACATGGCTGTTACCCCAGACGTCCTCCGTCTCACTCTTGGAGCCCAAACACCCTTGACAGCTCTGAGATTTAACTAGGACCTGAAAATGCATGTTTTCAATACCATGGAATCCAACACAAATAATTTACAAATCAGATCTAGAGGGGATCTTGGGTTCCCTATTTTTCTTAATTTAAAAAACATCGGCAAACAAACACGGAAGCAAGAACGAGGAAAGGGGAAATTCTAAAATCATAAATCCAAAATTACGGCAATTCACATCCAACACGAATTGAGACAGTATGACAAAGACAAAACAAATAAACAAAACTAAACAAGAACGCCACACAACTAAGGGTTAGCAGTGTGAACCCCTATTAAAATAGAGGTATCATCAGTCGCTCCGGAAGGGTATTCATGATCTGCTTCATACGTGGCACCCGTCACACTGCCAGTGAAAAGTCCGGTTTTGTCACAGTCGATGTTAGTCAGTCCGGACACAAACTCTGGATCTACCCAAAGATATCTGTTCTCATTTGTGAAATAGAAACATTGAATTTAGGAGAAAATTGACTAAAAGTTAATGAGAACACCATACCCAGAAAAAAAATTACCATTTAAATTTCTTTGTTTTTGGATATATTGTAGTACTAGAGTAGTTCGTTGTTATGTGAAATTTTCAAACCCCCTTACCTGGCTGTTTCTTGAGATATCTAGGGCAAGAGTTATCTGCCCCTTGGTGTTCATGGGTATTAACAACAACGGTATATTAGGGCAGATTGTAATGTACATGTTGTTAATAGGGGAAAAATAACCATCAGTGCTAAAAGCTGTGACTATTGAATATGTGATAACATAGAATAGATTTTGATCTTGCCACCTCGTAGCTTCAAAATTACCCCAATACTTCCTTAACTTGCCATTTTTTACGCCTTTTTTGCCCTTGCCGGACCATATTTCATGCCATGACAAAAAAATTGTGTCATTTAAAATTTGATTTTTTATTCATTGAATATAATTATTATTTGAAATCACAACAATAATATATTAAAAAATCAGTATAGCAAACCAGGCTTTTAAGAGACCTAAAAGCATTCAAAATTGACAACATTGCCCCCTCCCCAAAAAAAATTTGGCCGTCACTAGTACAAAACCGGAAGTGATGTAATCAGCTGGGCTTGTAGCACCAAAACCAAACTACCATAGTCATGGGACTGTATACAGTCTTCACTTGACTAGAACAGGAAGTTGTAAGCTGCACGTGTCAAACCGGAAGTGGATACTTTCTTGCCTGCTACTATACATAAATACAAAGAAGGCTGTCATTCATAAATTCTAATTTTGTGATATATTGTATAAAAGTTCGACAACTGACCTCCTAGGAGTCCTATAGAGAAATAAAGGAGTGCGCATGGGGGGGGCAGAAGTAGTGTGTATTTCCTGTTGGCCACCATTTTGACAGCGAATGACCTAATATGCTATATGTAAATATATTTTGGATGATATTGACTATATGGAGGAGTTGATATTTCTATTTTTTTTCCTTGTTCAAAACTTCTTTGTGGGACCTTTATAAAAGGGAAATCAACAATGGCTTGTTCTGGAAGTATTTCTATCACGTCTGCATTAATTGTTTTGAAGGGTGAGATAACTTTTGCTGTTCTAAGGTGATTTCCCTCACCCCCNCCCCCCCCCCCCCCCCCCCCCCCCCACAATTTCCTGGTTTTATTCTATCCTTATTTCAACTTTTCTTATTCCATTGTGTGATTTATTTCACTTTTTACAACTATCTCAGTCTCTATTTTATTTAATTTCTACAGTTATTTTATCTTTTTTTCATTATTATTTTCATTTTTCTCGCCTTATTTCAAGACTATCTTCCTTTTCATCCCATTCGAAGCAATTTGATTTTTACTTTTCACGCCATTTTTCTGTTTCCATGACAACGGTCGGAATTTTGATATCTTTAAGACCAAAACTCATTTCTACACATGCTAAGTAACCTTCCTGTAAAATGTCATTAAATTTGGAGCAATTTCAAAATTTCCCGTCATTTTCTCTTCCCATAGCAACGGTTGCCATTTTGGTGTTTTAAACACCAAAACTCGTTTCTACACGTGCTTAGTAACATTTCTGTAAAATTTCATTCCATTCTGATCATTTTAAATTTTTTCCCATCATTTTCTTGGTTTGATCACGTGATAGCTGTCATCATTAACCTTAAGTAAACTTAATAATAACTCCGGTATTGAGTTCATTTAGTTAAAAAATATTTTGGAAATACTTTTTTGTGAGTGATCATTATTTCCTCGTGGTTATTTTACCTGCATATCAAGGTTAATTTAAACAAGAAGTATTTTTCTTCCATAGACGGGATTCCCGACATACTGAGTTCGTGATAGGTTTTGGTAACTTGATTATCATAAAATACATATCGTAAATTATATGATGACACATGACAACAGATCTTTCCCTTTAAAGCTTAATTGTTGTTTCCTCTACCGAATTTGACTTTACTACCGGATTTGACATGTTCAACACGGCGGGAGTCTTATAAGAAGCAGGAGATGCTGACTCTACCGGTGCACCTGATCTCACCCATGGTTTTATATTGGGTCCGTGTTGTTCATCTTTGTGTGTGAGTGTCTTCATTTTTCTTTTCTGTGCTGTACCCATGTTGTGTCTTTGTTTTTTTTTCTGCCTTTTTGTTTCTGGTGTTGCCATTGCCCTTGGATTGTTCGCTTTTAGATTGACGGTTTGGTTCTCACTTACTTTATAGGACGAGTGTAAATAAATATCAAATTATTTCAATTGAAACAAATAACAATTGAAAAGACTTAAGATAAGTATTTAATTTTTGTTTTATTGTTTGTTTATACCCATGCTTTAGCGGGCGGTATTATACACATACTGCCTGTAATTGAGGATGGCATACTAGATGACCACACGAAGGAAGTATATCACCCGAGACGATAGTCGAGGGTGATATTTTTTCTTAGTATACCATCCGAAATTCAAGGAAGCATTTGTTATACTGAACATCTAGACTGTATTGCTATTTCAAATAATTTCAATGAAGTCACTGTTGTATGACAAGAGCAGGCGATATACTAAACAGAATGGTGGTATGCTCAACAGAGGGGTGATATACCACAATACCGCCCGTGCGGTTAACAAATCAAAATTAAGGAAATTAATGTGAAGTATGTTAGTGATCATGATGTCTGTCCGTCCGTCTGATTGTCTGTTCGTTTGTCCGTTCGCCATAGCGTACTTTATTGGCGGCGATAACTCCTCCTACACCACATGTTGATTAACTTGATTTTCAAAGAATTTTCAGTACATTGTGCACCAGCTGTATGAATATTTGATTTTTTTTTTTTGGAAACTAACAGGGAGCGGGGCTCTAATACTTGTGAGCTTTGCTTACAGTTTTTCTATTTTTCAAAATTTATTTATATATATTTTTTTAATCTTTCTCCTGCTAAGGAAAGAAAGAAATACCTACAGCACTAACTAAATTTTTAGTGAAAGGATCATTGTCAGAGAGACTTGACAAGAATGGGTAGGCCCAGAGCAGATTTAATAAGACTGGTCTGGTCATGACCATGACCGACATGGTAAGAACGGCCATGACCAGAACAGATTTAAGTAGAATGGTCAACACAAGGACAGACTCGGGTAGAAGGTCATAGCCAGAATACACGAGACAGAAGTAATGGCTAGATCAGTTCTGATTCTAGGACAAGAGCAGAAATTAAGATAACTTGGAGCAGACCTAAGACCTGTTCTCAGGACTACTCTCCAAGTTAGAGTGGGGTGCAGACATAACCTCTCCTGCAAGTCCATATTTGATATAGCGCTTACCTTAAAACACCATTTTTGCAGGGACCATCGAAAGATAATAGTAGCCTAGTTTTGTTCCAATTGGCTGAGAAGTTTCGAAAAAAAAAGACCTTTGATTCTGTTTTTCCATAGGATGAATTGTTAAAACCATGTTGGATAAAGTGTAGATATGGACAATTCTTTTTGCAGAAGATCACAAAAGGACTATTTCGGCCACGTGTGGTTCAAATTTGCTCAGCAACTTCAGATAGCAAAATATTTGAATTTGTTCTCTCATGGGGTCAAATGCTTAAACTATTTTCCCCGCTGGCTGCCAACTTGGAAACAGCCCGGGCCTAAAACTTCTTTTGTGCAAGGGACCTATTTGAATGTGTTTTCAGCATTGGGTCCAATGCAAACACTATGTTCCTGACTGTAACCCATCTTAGCACAAATCTGAAATACACCTCTGTTTTGAGGAACCAACGAAGGATTATTGTGGCCAGTTTTGTTTCCTATGTGCTCAGAAGTTTTAGAAAAGAAGATCTTTGAATGTGTTTTTTTCAAAGGATCCAATGTTAAAACTATGTGCTCCGCTGACGGTTAAACTGGATATAACCTGGACCTGAAAAGAACATTTTAAAGGAAACAATGTAAAGATTATTGTGGCCAAGATGGGCTCCAACTGGCTCTGTAGTTTTAGAGGAGGAGATATTTCAATATGCTTCTCATAGGTCCAATGTTCAACTAGAAAAACTGTGAGAAAAGCTCACCAATATGTACTCCCGCTCTCCCATTTGATTCCAGAATTTTTAAAAAAAATCAACCATATTGAAATCAATTTAAATTAAATTTTCAAAAGCTGGTGCACAATGGCAATACGCACTGAACATTCTTTGTAAGTGTCAATAAATTTCACCAAGTGGTCTATGAGGAATTATCGCCGCAAAGTGTGTACCCCTATGGCGGACAGTAAAAAAATCAACCAAAAAAAAAATTCAAGTCAAATAAAATCATTAAACAGCTGGTGCACAATGGCAATATGAATAAACATTTAGTGAAAGTTTCATTGAATTTCACCAAGTGGTCTAGGAGGAGTTGTCGCCACAAATTGTGTACCCCTTTGGCGGGCAGTAAAAAAATCAACAACAAAATTAAGTCACAATGGCAATATGCACTAAACATTCTGTGAAAGTTTCATTAAATTTCCCAAAGTGGTATAAAAGGAGTTGTCGCCACAAGGACACTAATGACGGACAGTGAAAAAAAAATAACAAAAACTGTCATGTTAAATCAAATTTTCAAATAGCTGGTGAACAATGGCAATAAGCACTTAACATTCAGAGAGTTTCATTTAATTTCACCAAGAGGTCTAGGAAGAGTTGTCGCAACAAAATGTGAACCCCTATGAACGACAGCAACAAAAATCAATAAAAAATGAAGTCAAACATAATTTCTTAATAGTTAGTGCACAATGTCAATATGCACTGAACATTCCATGGAAGTTTCATTGAATTTTACAAAGTGGTCAGGAGGAGTAATTACCACAAAGTATGTGCCTATATAGAGGGCAGTAAAAAACCAACAACGAAAAGACAAAGTCTGTACCCCAATGGCGGACGGAATAACGATCGGACGGGCAGACGAACGAACGGACACTATGTTCACTATATACTGCCTGCTAACGTGGGAGGTATAATCATGTTCAAGGCTAGTATACATTTTGAATATTGAATATAAACGCCTTTTTTCCAGGGGACCACCTTGAGACTTTTTGGCCAAGTTTGGTTCCTATAGGCTTAGAAGTTTCAGAGGAGAAGAACTTTTGAATGTGTTTTCCAATGGTCCAATGTTAAAACTATGTTTCCTGGTGCGGCCACCTTGGATATAGAACGGAAAAGAAGAAAAAATACTTTTTTCAGGAGACTGTTGTGGCCAACTTTGATTAAATAAGTTTTATCGGACAAGATCTTTCAATGGAAGTTTTACGCCGGACGGTCGACGGACTGAAAGTGATGACAAAAGCTTATTACCTTCACCCTGGTTATAGACAGGAGAGCTCATAAAAAACACAATGAAAGATTGCAATTTTCAGAAGTAAAAACTGTACTTTTTACTAGATTTGGCCTCCTATTTCGATATATTTGGTATACTTCTTTTTGACTACTTCTGGGTTCTGGCTTTCCATATTATTTGATTTTAATGCTGCTGATGAGAGGTTACTCCTTTAAAAACGTGTACAGCATAACGAAATTAACTGCTTAATAGCAATTTATAACTTTTTATAAATCATGAATTATGTTACAATTATTTACATTTTTGGAATTTTCTACCGTACTCTGATTTTGCACTTAATACTTAAACATTTAGCCCTTTTAATAACAAGACACTGTATATCAAAATACTTATTATATGGGTAGGTCTCGGGCATTAGCTTGTTTTTATTTCAAAACTCAAACTATCAGTTCATAAGATTTCGACTAAAATGACGTGTAATACTGAATTATTTAGCCAAGTTGTTGCAAAGATCTTTGAATGCATTACCTATAGTCATGTTTCAGTATGTTCCCTTGTGATGGTCATTTTGGAAGTTTTACGATCATCAATATCTCAAACTTTGAAGGTAAATTCTAAGGACAATTGTGACAAAGTGTGATTCCAATTTGCTCGGTTGAATCAGAGGAGAAGATCTACGAATGCATTTCCCATATCTCTATGTTAAACTATGTTCCCCGATGGCGGGTATCTTGAATGAGGTACGAACATAAAAATGACAAGCTTTGAAGGGAAAGCCACCCAAGGACATTTGTGACCAAGTTTGATGGGGACAACCAAAGGACTATTGTGACCAATTCTGGTTCAAATTGGTCAGTAATTTCAGTTGAGATATTTGAATGCATTTCCCTTTCGGTCCTATGTTAAATTGTGTTCCGCTCTTACGGCTATTCCAGATGCAGTACGAACATACAAATCACAAACCTTAAAGATGCCTATCTAAAAAGTATTGTCACCAAGTGTGGTTCGAAATCACAAATTGGTTACTGAATCAATTTCGCATAGGTCAATATGTTAAACTATGTTTCCCCACTGGCAGTCATTTTGGATAAGTTACGAACATAAAAATCACATTTTTTAAGGAGACCATGCAAGCGCATGGACTATTGTTACCAAGTTTGGTTTAAATTGGCTCAGTGGTTCAGAGGAAAAGATCTTTGAATGCATTTTTATTAGGTTACCTATGTTTATCTATGTTACACGCTGGCGGGCATCTTGGATACGATATGATCATCAAAATCTCACATTTTAAAAGGGACTACTCAAGGACTATTGTGATTAAGTTTGGTTCCAATAAGCTCAGTGGTTTCGCAGAAGATCTTTGTACGTATTTCCCATAGAGTACCTATGTTAAACCATGTTCTCCTCTGGTGGCCATCTCCGATGTGGTACGATCATAAAAAACAAACTTTGTGAGGACAACAAAATGGCTATTGTGACCAAGTTTACTTCCAAATTTTCCAGTGGTTTCAGAGGGAGGATCTCGCAATGAAAAGTTAACATCTGACAGACGATGGACGCCAAGTAATGGTTTAAACTCAACCTGGCTATAACAAGGTGAGCTAAAAAAACAACCAGATTCAAACTAGTTTAAATCAGGTGAAATTTTAACAGACCAAAATTAACTATTTCTATAACTCAGCAATTGATCCTGTATATTTATTTGTTTGTGTATACATATTTGTTTCGTTTACTGCCATTTTTATAACGCATGAACTTTATTTAAGGTAGATGGGTTCTCCAAATTTTTTTCCATAGATTTTTTTTTTATTTTTACAGGACAGTTTCCTTATTATATAAGCATTGAAATAAAATAATAAAAAAGGGGGGTCACCGTGCTTGTTTTTAAAATAACTAATATCAAAATAATCAAATATTTGTAATGAATATATAGGGAAAAGAAGGTATATTGTTGATTTTTTAATAATTATTCCATAGATTTCTTCTACTTTACTCATGTGTTAGCCCTTTTAACATACTTTTAAAAAATATAAAGAAAAATGGGGGTCACCGACTTTATTTTCCATATAATTTGTAAAATGTGAATTTTCATAGTGATATCTATATAAATTTTTTTATCAAATTATCTCCCTTTTTCAAAAATCCTCTTCCAATTTATTTAATTATCAAGTTACCATACCTCATCTAATTAGATAAAGACATGTGAAATCAAGTCCATGTAGGTCCTTTGCATTTTGTATTATGGATATAATATTGATCAATTCGTTACACATTAAAATATTTGCATATTTAAAAAGCAGATAATACCATAACAGCATAAATAACAAATTCAAAATGGCGGAAGACTACCGATCTACTTTAATATGTATTTAACAATGACATGTATACATTGTTGTAGGATTTATCGGAGGAGGTCATTATGGAGAATCCGGTTCCTCTGCAGAACCAGTGTGTTTGCCACCAGATCCAAATTTTGTTAAAAATAGCAGCACCGACTGGGGTAGAATGTATGGTGCAGAGTTTGACAATGGCTTTTTCCGTTCTGGTGGAACAGGGGAAGACTTACCATGTGCTGTTTGCAGAATAATGCATGCGACAAGCGTTATCATGATACCAGGCAAGAATGCATGTTATCCTGGATGGTCATTGGAATATCACGGATACTTGGCGTCTAATTACTATGGTCATACAGCTGCAGGATCTTTTGTTTGCATCGATATACAACCCGAGTTCCTTACTGGAGGAGGGACTGTACACTATGGCAAACTGTTTTATTCAGTAATTGCAAAATGTGGATCTCTCCAGTGTCCACCATACAAGGATGGTTATCCCCTTACATGTGTTGTGTGTTCAAAGTAAATTGCTTTTAAATTTGAAGCCCAAAGAAATATTTAAGCCTTTGAACTAAATACACAAGCATTAAAAACTATTTGATCAAAATCTTATTATGACTCCTTAAAATTGACGTTCTCAACATACTGAGTAATACGCTAATATATAATCAACAACTTCACCAAAAATGCATATCGAGACTCATGACATAGACAAGAAAAACGATAATCATATTATTCAGCAATAACACATAACTAATAACACATTAACCACTTGAACACAAAAATGGTATGACGACGGAATTAACTAATACTACATGTAAGTGTCAAAATTTACACGTGCCAGGTTTCCCTCGTAAGTACAAGCGGGAAATTAAATTATTGTCAATTTTCCTCTCATGCCCACATTTACTGTAAAGACAATGCCACTTACTTGTTCCACATGTAAGCAAAGCTATTTTGTCCTCTTGGGTCGTTTAAAGCGAGATATTTGTTAAAAGAATGGCGAAAACAGTAGGTGTGTAAACGTTACTTAGATGTTAAGTATATGATATAAGAATATCATTTCAATAGGTGCAAGCGGTCCATATCATAACCATAACAGCTTTGAATGAACTAATGAAGCGTATCTATCCTAGGTCACTTCAATTTAAGCCATGATTATTAATTTGGGCATAAAATGAACTAAATGAAAATCGATGAAAAACTATTACATCAGGGTTTTCGTTATCACAAACTAGTTAAAACCTTTACTAAATTTATCATCGATATAAAGACTTAGTTCATAAATACAATGCAACCTGTAAACATCTAATCAAGGCTGGTATTTCACATCCCTTATTTTACGGTAATGTTTTACATAAGAGTAAAAAATACTTAAACTCGCCTAACAAACTTATAAAACCTTTAAATCGTCTAATTCATAAGGGTTATAATTACGGTATTGTCGTCAAATCATTACGCATGGCCTTCTTTGGTATTAACATTGATTTTTTGATAGGTCTTTTAACTAAACACATTCTAAATTTCTAAAATCTGTATTGCATGGACAAGGGTTATGTATTCCGGTATATGCATAAAATCATTATGCTAAACTCCTCACAGAAAGGGATCTTGGTGGAAGCTGTATACTGAGGGTACATAACTTACTTTGTCAGTTGGTAATGGGTCTGGAGCTGGCATGTCAGTTAACTGCTAGTAGTCTCTTGTGATTTCATGTTTATGTCCGTATATTTAGTTCTTTCAGTTTCATTTTTCACGTTTACTCAGTCCTGTTGACGACTGAATTTTACTGTTGTTACGATTGCATTTTGATTTATCACATTGGCTGTAGGGGGAGGTTTGGGCCCAATAAAACTAGTTTAAACCCGCCGCAGCAGGTTTGCGCCTGTCCTCAGTCAGGAAATTTATTAAGCCTTTATGTGTCTTGTCTTTTTTTCTTGTTAGTTTACTTATGTCTAAAGGAGTCTAGGATGATGTTCATTTCGCTGAACTTGATTACTCTTTATTCAGGGACCGACTCCGACCTGCCGTTGGGTGTGAGGTTTTCTCATCATTCATTGAAAATCTTATGTTGGCTTTGAGTTGTTATTACTCCCCTTTGGGTTGTTGTCTCTTTGACACATTGCCTGTTTCCTTTCTTTTTATAGTTCCCGATTGTCATCCATTTTGTTTTTATTTTTCACATAAATTTCTCTAGGAAATTATTGCCGTCACTATGTGCCTTTTCTTTTGTATTAAATTATTTGTTCAAGGATCTTGACATCAAAAAATCTTTGTATTATAGTTATGAGGAAGGCCCCGTCCCCCAGCCCCCTGTAAATAAAGAATCCGGCAGATATATTCCATATACAACAATTTTCTATACATTCTGTTTTGGCCGTTGTCAGTACAAATACAGGATAACAGTAAACATCTACAATAGCCGAAAACTACAATTATATGTCACAATTCCCAAGCAAACTGCACTAGAAAAACAGTACCAATGAAATAAAGGCAAACATAAATGACGATAGGAAATCAGGACAGCCCGACTAGGTACCGGCACTAGCAAAGCCAGCGGTAGGGTTAAACCGGTTTTTCGGGTACCTAAACCTCCCCTTTTCTCTATCTCATTTCATTAAAGTATAATAAACATACATATAAAACCCAAAACAGGTAGACTACTAACTCCATGACCACAATCTTGGAAAAGAAAATTATATGACAAAACTTAATTTAGAAAGACGTCAATATAGAATAAAATAAATATTGACGTGTTATTTCTTCTCTATAGACTTTTATACATCTTTCGCTTTCCAGATTTCTAATGTTTTGATTATGTTTGCACTGAAGGGACACAAGATGTGAAAACCGCAAGATGCAAATGTAAATTTGCAGTAACAGAAATTATCTGTATGTTAAGCCAAAGTCGGCTAAGGTCAGAGGGAGATACTCCTCAGTTTTAAAAAAATATTTCCAAAAATTGAAATATTACAGGTTTCTAAATAAAATCGATTTTTGGTTCAGCACCGAAGTACCGGATACTGGGTTGATGAATACCATAAGGGACTACCAATCCATCGGTTGACGCATCGATCTAGTGATCATAAATAACAAAATATCGAAGTTACGGTAAATCTAGTTGATGCAGATGATCAACTTTAACTCCTCTAAATTCATTTGTGCAAATGAGACCAAGCTTTTTAGGAGTAGTATGGAATTTTCTGAGCAAGGATTGCTCATTTCGTTTAAATCTATCAAAGTCGGCTTCCAGCACTGGACATAGTTTAACTTTCGGTCATATAGGAAAGTACCAAGAGAAGGTAACAGTAAAAACCTTCAATGGCCGAAATAACAATCACATGCACAATCCACAAGAGAAATGCACTAGAATAAACACATCACAGACCAGGGAGAAACATAAATAACCACAGTATGAGGTATGAGCAAAGCTCATTGTTGAAGGCCTCATGGTGACTTCAAGATGAAGAACAACAATAAAAGCGTTGTTCCTTTGCTTGTTTTTACAATATTTTTGTAGAGACTTTGTCTCATGTGCATTTACTCCATATCCTTTTATTCACCACTCTGGATACTCAGACTTAGTGGTACTAGAAAAGCCAGCGGTAGGGTTAAACCCCTTTATGGGTCTCAAAACCTCATCTTTCTCTATCCTGTGTCCCTAAGTACCGTAAAACCGGAAATTTTTAAACAAACGAATAAACTCCAATTCAAGTAGATCATCAACTTAAAGACCACTATCTTTAAAAAAGGGAATAGGAGAAAACGTAATTTAGAAAGATGTGTCAAATATTGCTCGCTGCTAAACTGCTGAATAGCTCAAGAAATCTATTCTGCTGGTTAAACACTGTCGCACTAGGGAAAACTCAACTAAAAACTTCTCAAATGAATTCTTAAAGAGTCGTCATGTATTTAAGTAGACTTCGGCAGTATAAGTGAGAGCTGGTACACGTGTAAAATCTTCAGGTGATTTGTAACGGATACGTGTAGAACATCCAGTCACTATATTTTATAACGTTTAAGTATATAAATTACGTCCCAGTGTTTTTGTTTTTTATCAGTATCTGACATTTTAACAATATTTTCAAACAATCGAGGATGAGAAATGCCCTTTGTAATAAGTTATATGCGAATAGCATTGTTTTTATAAATCAAATGTAAACGTTTGGACATGAGGGTAAGGTTACACTGATTAAAATCGTCAAGGGTAGACTAAACAATTCAATTCACTTCAATTTTCAATTCAATATTTTTATTGCCATATATGTATGCGACACAACAAAATTCAAAACAATAAAATACATATTCAAACAATAAATCAAGTAAACAATTTAAGAATCCCCTGTCCTCAGTTCGGTTGACTGTTTTAAAAAGGAACCTAGTTTCTTCACCTGATTAGGAGTGCTTGGATTGGGGATATAATTAACTTTATCTATACCAGATAAAATATAAGAATTTTCATTTTCATTATTTAAAAAATCAAAATAGTGTTTTCTTGTGACATTATTTACATCGCAATATAATAATAAATGGGTTTCATCCTCTATTTTTTTTACATTTCTTACAAAGTCTTTCTTCTCTCGGAATTTTTAAATACCTCCCCTTTTCAATTAATAAATTGTGGTCACTTATTCTATACTTTGTAATTAGTTTTAGCGCGATTTGTATCAGCTGAGATATGTACACATCGTAGGGTGGAGCTGGGGGAACGTCGCCAACAAGAAAAGGGAAATTAGTAATAGTGAAATCAAAATCATCCCTTTTATCATAAATTTTAATTTTTATCATACTAAAGTCAATGATAATACTTTGATCCAGAAAAGGGCAGTATTATAACTTTATTTCTATATTTCTTAATTGAAAACTATTTAACCCATTAGGGTTGTAGCATTATAGAACCGTTGTTTACTTTAATTAGTTTCAGTTCTTGTGATTAATGATGGCGACATATTCTAAAAACTGTGGATTGTCAATATGTAAGGATATCATCAATGTACCTGTTTCATTAAAATTGAAACAAGTTTAACACTGTTTTGTACAGTTACATTTTGTATTTTTTCATGCATTTCCGCTCGCAATAGATCAGAAAATGATCTGCACTGAGAGGTGCACAATTTGTATCCATGATAATTCCAATGACCTGTTGATACACAATTGAGCAAAAAAAAATCTTAAATGTTGTCTAGCAAGAGATTCAGTGTCTAAATCATATCACATGTCCAGGAGCAGTGGTGGTTGAAAATGATATTGAAGAAGAATCCTTGCTCGTCAGCTGAAACTATATGTATTGTCTTTGTTTACTTTATTTTGTATTTCACACATGTCAAGTAACCATATTCTGTAAATTAAAATATGTTATCTTCTCTGTAACATTATTTAATATATATGTTTTTATGAGAAAAAGAATATTGCATTAATGCAAACTGAACAAACGTGTATTTAAATGAAACAAAGGAGATTTTTATGCATCTATCAGTTATGAAATGATTAACTTACCCAATAAATGTATTACTTAACTCCTGCCTCTGAAATTACGTAGGCACCTTAAATAACCTTCATTTTGTTTGAATATTTCCCTTTTCGCTATATCTATTGAAAAATAATAAGCTAATAATTACAGTTACTGCAGTATACAGTTTCTGATGTTTTATTGCGTTATTCGTGTTGAAGGTTGCTTTTATAAATACTTCGTTATTTTTGCAAGAGTGGTAAAAACAGGGCATTTGAAATTAAATTTTAAATGCCGTTTTAATGTTTTTGTTTTCTTCTTTTTTATTTATTATTTTCTTTTATTTTGGAACCCTCTTGCCATAAATAAGTGGATACCAAAAGTACTGCTAATTTAGTTTCTGTAGATGACCACTTCGACAATTTATGTCTTCCCAGTGCAGATCATCTCTAGACGATTGGAAGTTAAAAATCCGAAAAAGCGTTTTGATAGAAAGATGAAAGCAAACAATAAAAATGTTATTCAATTGCTTGATTTTTACCATGTATTTGAACAGATTTTGTCTCATGTACATTTTCTTCCTATACTTTCATAAGTAATTTGGAAATTGTTCGTAGATGTCTTACAGCAGCTATTAGGAGTCAGATTGAAAGCAAGTAATGGTCTTTTAACTTTGCCAAAACCCTCACTTAATCACATTCCTTTTCTATCAACCTTGTCCAAGTGTATCACTAATTATTGTGCTCCGGTGGGATCACGCTGCACTTAACATAGCCCCAAATCCTATTTATTTATTGGCCTACTAGCATTTCCTCTTTAATATTGACTAATAACTGCAGTATAATGCATTCAGTTAATAATGACAAAAGAAGACAAGCATTATTTGCTTATGCTATTTGTGCATAAATTCTGAAAATATGGTTCTTTATTTGATTATTCTTACATGAAACAATCACGGCCATTAGCATGATCAATGGCGTTTCTATTCCTGAGGTAAACAAAGATACTAAGTTTAATCTGTAATCGTTTTTATCTATGCGTTTTATAGTTCTGAAGTACACAGGAACTGTTAAGCTTTTGTTAGAATGTTGAAACGGCCAGTAATGGCATTTCTCTCCCTGAGGTAAACACGAATATCAAGTTTAATCTGTCATCGTTATCATCTATTCGTTTTAAGATTCTGAAGTACACAGTGATTGTAAAGCTTTTGTTAGAATGTTGAATGGATGAAAAATTTTCATCTAATATCTTGCATTGATCATTTTACTTTGCGTGAAGTTATAAACGGGGCTTATAAAATAACTGAAATTTACAATATTTTGAAGATAGTGTCAGGAATATTTAACATGTTTATTTACACCGTTTCTGTTGTTATGCTTTTCTGTGCAGTGTTTCCCTACAGTTGTGCTTCAACATTTGAAGATGCCACAAATCTCTTGAATTTTCTAAAATCAATACCAAGCGATATAGTACCCAAACAAAATCAGACAGAGAATATTACTGTGCAAGTTTATATGGCGTTAAATTCAATAAATGAGTACAACCTGGTGTCTGGAATGCTGAAACTGAAGGCATCTTTTTTATTGTATTGGACAGATGAAATCAGAACCTGGAGTGCTACAGAATATGGAGGTCTTATTACCACTAAAATACCATTAGAGAACTCGTGGATCCCAAAACTTCTTATAAAAAACATGATGAGCACAAAAACATTTTTCTATTTTGACAACAATGTTGACATAAAATCATCGTATGTTCGATATTTCAACAATGGGTCAGCTCGAATGGTATGTGGTGGATTAATCGATGTGGTTTGCAGTTCAAATGTCAGATATTTTCCATTTGATTCACAGAGTTGTCCCATACATCTTATAAAAGAAGATTCCGATGATAACATCGTCCTCGAACATTTAAAGGATCATATCTTCATGGAGTATGCAACACCAAATGCTGAATGGCAAATTACAAAAGCTTTTACCGAGCAAACCATTCTGAATGAACGTGTTGACCAAATAAGCTTCTACTTAGTTTTTAAGAGGTATTCGCTGTTCTTGAATCTTAACATGGTAGCACCTATAATTCTTCTCAGTTTTGTAAATTTGCTCGTGTTCTTTACGCCTGCACAATCCGGAGAACGGGCGTCACTTTCGTTCACAGTGCTTCTAACTTTTATTGTTTTTATGTCTGTAATAGCAAATATACTGCCGGCCAACGAACAAATATCCATTTTTAATGTGTTTCTGTCGACTCAGCTGTTCTTTAGTGCAGCGATTGCGTGCTTTGCAGTTTTCAGTATACATTTATATTATAACTATAATGAGAATGAATTAGACAATAACAGAGTTCGGTTATTGATGAAACTGTATGTGATATGTAACATGTCTTGCTGTCATGGAAAAGTTGCCGGCATATGTGGTAAAAATCAAAACCTGAGTGAAGAAGTGAATAACGAAAACGAGAAAGAAAACTCGAATGCTGGAGATACTGAACTTCAGTATAAATCAAACATTAATCTTAAACTTCTTATGAAGGCATTTGATGTTGTTTGCTTTCGCTTTTTTCTAGGAGTACTATTATTTCAGTTGATTCTTTACGGTATAGTGATAGTACTCAAGACTGATGTGATTTAGGGCAGTTGGTGCTTTTTAAAGCATTGACGTAAACATCCTTAAGCCAACAGTTAAAATAAAGATAGTTAACATTGTTTTAATTCGAGATGATTGTGAAACGGAATAACGAAAAATTGTTAGCATACTTTCTTTATCACTACATCAAAGAGACTAAGAAATTATGTTTCCGTATCTTTCATGAACTTCCTAAAACTTCTGATCAATGACTTATGAATCAAAAGGATGTATGTCAATGGATGCTTTCTTATATAGGCCTTTTCAAAATATCATTTGGTCCGCCCTTCGGTTTCGGCATTTAAATACAAATAAACAGTTCCGGTTATCAACCCAACACGGCAAGTGTTGTTCATCCTGAACACAGTTCATAAACCTGTTTATATTTAGATTACCATGTCATTGTTTACTTTGAGGCTGAATTCATCGAAGGGCTTCTTCAAAATAAAGATAAAAAACTGGCCCAATCCTTCAATTTTAGCTTCCGTTATATAGATGATATTTTGTCACTTAACAACCCTCGATTTGGTGATTTTCTTCATCTGATCTATCCAGAAGAGTTCGAAGTTAAGGTTACCACAGACACTTCCACATCAGCCTCGTTCCTTGACCTTCATCTTGAAATTGACAACAGAGGTAGACTTCAAACTAAGCTGTACGACAAACGCGATGACTTCACCTTTCCAATAGCAAACTTCTCTTTTCTTTGTAGTAACATCCAAACAGCGCCGGCATATGGAATTTACATCTCCCAGCTCATTCTCTCTTCAAGAGCCTGTGTTCGATACAGTGACTTCCTTGATAGAGCCCGGTTGCTCACAAACAGGCTACTTAAACAAGGGTATGTTACCAAAACTTGAAGTCATCCCTCCAGAAGTTTTACGGTCGACATCACCATCTTGTGGACCGCTATGGGATATCTGTTTTCCCAGATGACAACAGATCTTTCCCTTTAAAGCTTAATTGTTGTTTTTTCTACCGGATTTGACATGTTCAACAAGGTGGGTGTCTTATAAGAAGCAGGAGATGCTTAATCTACCGTGGCACCTGATCTCATCCATGATTTTTTATTGGGTCCGCGTTGTTCATCTTTATGTGTGTCTTCAATTTTCCTTTCTGTGCCGTACTCATGTTGTGTCTGTTTCATTTTTGTTTCCGATTTTGCCATTGTCCTTGGATTATTCGTTTTGGATTGACGATTCGGCTCTCACTTACTTTGACACTGCATTAATTTTTCTAGAATTAAAATGTATTCAGGGTTTAAGTTGTGAATTGTTAGCCAACCGTACGAGTGATAACCGAAAGCGAAGAGTGTTTGTACCTCCATTTGATGGGAAGAGGTCAATTCCAGGAAGAGATAACAATAGTTTTTGAAAAGGGCTATACGTATGGGACGAATAAACACAGGAAAGTGACAGAGAGTTAAAATGGATCATGATACATGTATTTCTTTAGGGTAATTGGGAACTACATTGTATCTACATCCCAATTAAATAATGTGTTACTTGACATTGTTAATATACCTTAAAAATTTAAGTAAAAATTAAAAATGCAACAAGGCAGTCAGTGGATGAAAATGTTTCAATCGACATATAGTTGCATTCTGTGAAATTATTGTGGAAAATAGAATCTGCATTTTTGTGCACTGTCTACAATGAAATGGGGGTAAAACTACAATTACCGATCACAATTGTCGAGAGCCAAAGTCCAAGGGCAAAAAGACAAAGCACGTGGAAAAACAACGAAAAATGGTTCTGACTTGGTACTGGTATTTCAAAAGAAATACTGGGTTAAACTGTTTTAGGGTTTTATTTTCTTTTAATTTACAACAATACTTGCAGTTACAAAAACAGGAAAACAGCAAACACCTACAATGGCCAGGAACTACAATCACATGCCAAAATCCACAAGCAAACTGCACCAGAAAAACAATAATTAAAACAAGAGACAAACATAAATAACGATAGGAACTCGGGATAGCCGGACTTGGTACCGGCACCAGCAAAAGCCAGTGGTAGGGTTAAACCGATTTATGGGTACTCAAACCTCCCCTTTTCTCTATCCCGTTTTCCTATAGTATCATAAACATGCGAATAAAACCCAATTCAGGTAGACTACTAACTCAATGACCACTATCTTGGAACAGAAAAAGCATAAGACAAAACGTAATTTTGAAAGAAGGGTCAAAGAGTGCTCGCCGTCAAAGAGTGCTCGTTGCAAACACACATAATAAGATATATCATTCTACAAACGCACTGTTGTTATATCTTTCTGGATGCATTCAACTTTCTTTCAAATCTATATTTGACTGTGAATTAGACATATTTTATTTGCACAAAATATTTGCAAAGGGATTAAGCACAAGTAATTACAACATTATTAAAGCCCGCTCCCTACAATTTACAACATATAGAATATATTTGACTGCAAGAATAAGCTAGAATTTTCTTACAGTGGTACAAAACCCAACCAATCTTGCCAAAAAGCATTAGTAATGGATCGAATTACTGTATTGTATACCTACAGATAGATAAATTTGAAACTTTGAAACTTGATTAAACGCTTATTTCTACACAAAGTATATTCAATGGCGTTGTACAATGCAAAATATAAAACATAAGTATGAAATACATCATATGTTCAAAAATATATACAATATCAAAATACTGAAATTTATACATAATAAACTATATTACATAGTTTTTTCCCATACTCTGTTTTCCATCTATAAAAGATAAAAATATGTTTGAGATTTGCACGTGGCCATTTCGAAATGTAAATGAAATTGTCATCGAAAACAGAAATATACATAAACAAAAGCAATGTCACTGTTGACGAAGAACAAATTTTCTCCAATTTACACAACTGCAGGAGCAGAATGACGGTGGTCTATAATTACGAGCTTCATTTTCATTGTCTTCAATTTTTTAATAATATAACGTTTGTGTGCTACAGGGAACATGTGTCTCATGCCCATAATATAAAATAACCATATAATGACCCATAAAAAAGTAGAAAAGTAAGTGAGAACCGAACCGTCAATCCAAAACGAACAATCCAAGGACAATGACAACATCGGAAACACAAAAGAAACAGAGACACAACACGAGCACGGCACAGAAAAGAAAAACGAAGACACACACACAATATATATATTAAGCTGTATTGCACATAATATATATTTTAGAAATTCTGGAAGTTTTGCTGAAAAGCATTCTATAATTTTAAAGAAAATGTGGCTGAGTTATACCCTGAGAATCTATTAAGCTAAAATAAGAAAATCCAATGACAGGGTGGATTAATTGTATATTAAAGCTGTTTTAAAATATCGCTTATATCAAAGTCAAGAGGACTCTAAAGTATATTTATCAATTATGGACTTTTTACGAGGTCAATATGTTATATATGGACCTGTTAGGTTTATATTGACCGAGGACGAAGTCCGAGGTCAATATATTTCTAATAGGTCCATATTTAACATATTGACAGAGTACAAAGTCCATCATTTTTATATTACATATGTAGTTTTATAGTATATCATTACGTTTTTGTGGAGGAAAATTTTGTCAATACATCGAAATTTAATTAGAAATAACACCTTTATTTGTCATCTAGAATGGTTTACATGGGTGCTCATATGAAAAATAAATGCCGAGATTTCTGTTATATTTGCAAATAAAATAAAAACCAACTACTAAGCCTTTTAATTAGCGTGTTTACGTGAAGTGTGCAATAAAGTATGTGACAACTGTTAAATATATATTTCATTGATTTCAGTGGTTGCTCTGTAAAACATTTTAATATCCCCTTTTATTTCCCCGGCGGAAACTCCTGTTAATGTGTAAAGCGTTTCCCAATATTTATCAAAATATTTTTTCATAACACCTTTCTTAGTGAAAAACAATAGTCTGAAAGTTCAACCACACATGTAGCGTCAATAAAACTAAATATAGAAACATAGCGTCAATATACTTATAAATAGAAACATGGCGTCAATATACCTAAAATTAGAAACATCGCTGAAATATACTGAATATTCTTAAAATCAGGTGAGCGTATTAGCCAATGAGATTAATAGGAACTTATACCATATGTAATATTATCTAATAATATTTCATTCACAGTTTTGGCCTCTTTAAGCTAGGAAAAGATACATAAGTAGTTATAAAAACAATTACTATGCTTTTAAAAGGTTTTGTCGAGGGAAATCGGACAGGACTAAACCTAATTAAGAAATTTATTGAGGTGGAGTTGTGCAGGCCTTTTCACAAAAAATCTTACGATAAAAATTAGACGTAAGTCTCGAACATTTCATATTGACTTACGATTAAAATTTATCGTAAGATTTTTAAAAATTTGTGAAAAGGCATTCAGACCCAATAAGTGGTATTCAGGATAAGAAATTTGATTTATTAGCGCTATGTTTATTTGTAATTAAGATTCCGTTCAAAAATGCATAAAAATCAGACCAAAAATATAATATAAGCTGTTGACACAGGATATGCATCGACTGCTTGATGGATTGCTTGTGCACCAACACAGATCTCAGGTAGCGGCCATTATAAAGAAATCGGTAACTTTAACTGTATGAAAAAAACTGTTCTGATAAAGATGGATTTGAAATGTCAGTTTTTGAAGGTTAGTTCCTGTAAAGATGCAACTGCATGTCACATATCAGGTTACTAGTACTTCCGGCTTAGGCTACACTAAATGTTTGCGAAAAACTGAACACGATCACTTAAGCACGACTTAGAGATATAGCCATGATTTGGGTGTTATCACAACGACGCAACTGCACGTCAAATATCTAAAGGCTAGGTCTAATGGTAAAAATTGAACTTACCATCACTGCTGAAGCAAGAATTGGGCATTGGTGTCATAAACTTTTTAACTTTTTCATATACTGAAGTAACTGTAAATAATATATTATGGACTTAAAACGATCATAAGCATTGCAAGTCAATTGGTATTTGTTTCCTGCCTTCAGATATGGTTATTTTAGACACATACATGAAAGCCTAATCGTCATTTTATAAACACAACCTTCTTGAACGTACGTTGACGTTATATGTATGTGATTTAATTTACTCTTCCCATCTTTCAATAGTTTTCTCCCTCCCTTCCAATTGTTCAGCTTCTTATCAGTTTGATATTTTATCTCATATTTTTTTCCCTTGTAAGTTACTGATATCATGGAAATTTTTATATAGTTCACTTAATTCATAAATCTGGTGGTATAGACTCATTCAGTTGAATTTCTCAGGGCTTATCGGCTAATCATTTTGGCCTAGTAGGGCTCTGATGCGTGATAAGTCTTAAAATAAGAAAGGAGTTTGAATGTTCAAAGAACAAATATTCGTAAGCCAAGCTCTTGTATGAATGATTAAAAAATATATCCTTTAAGAGCCATGGAAGAACAAATTTCATGAACTTCGAAACAAAAAATGTAAGCGGGATATCATGAAATCATGCCACCTTTCAAGACCCCAATAATATCTGCATCCGCAATGCATTTTGTGTGTCTGTATTGATGTTCACTGTACATAATACAAAAATATCGAAACTGTTTCATAAAACGCGGCTTGGAGACTTTCACAAATTGTTCAGATCAAAGTCTGTTTTGTGACGTCGTGAATATCAATAAAATGTCACGAATGCCTAACAACACAGAAGAATTAAATGAGTTAGTTTTATCCACTGCGTTGGTCGACACGAGTGACATTTTCATTGATATTCATGACGATTGATTAGTTATGCTTTTTATTATATAGATTTTCGACCCAAAAACAGATTCTAGGTGCAGATTTTTTTCCATTTCAATGCGCAATTTGTTTACTCGACAACGACATTGACGAGATATTGTGACATCACGTCCTACAGTGACTAGAAATCCTTTATTTTCACCGGTGACAATATGACATTTATTTAACTAGGAAAACTCGATTAATCACCGCTATCTACATTGTATGTTATAATAAATATTAATACACAATATTTTGTCAACTTTTACAGATCAATGTTATAACTGTCAAATAATTTTTAATCATAATACTATGCAATCATCAATTTCCTAACTTGAAACAATTGTTGATAAAGAAACATCAATAACTGATTTTTTTATGTGACTTTTAACGCAATATTTTTCATGTATAGCTTTTAAAAAAAATATAATATTCCCATTAGAGAATTTTAAAGAACAATCAATGCCATTTAGATCTGTCCCTATAGTAAACACAGATCCGGAAAATCCATCCCGTTATCGATATATCCATTAACTCTGGCTCAAAATGATTTTGATTTGTGCTTTTGTTATAAAGCAAATAGTTAAATGGAAGACTATTTGCTGACTACGGATTGATAAAAAACATAAAAAATAATCCTTTTTTAAATAATTATTGATGGATGTTGGATACGCAACACACATATTTAAGATTAAAACCAGTGATTATTGCATGCTATTGTAGAGAAAAAGACTAAACGGACGGGAGTAAAAGTTAAAAGTGTTTCAAAATGCTGGTTTACATTGTTCTGGTAATCTATATTTCCTGTGTAATGTTTCCTGTTCGTCATGCTATAAATTTTCAAGATGCCACGGATCTTCTGAATTTTCTCCAGACAATACCAAGCGCCATAACACCAAAACAAAATCAGACAGAGAATATTACTGTTCAGGTTTTTATGGCTTTAAATTCAATAAATGAATACAACCCGGTGTCTGGAACATTAAATCTTGCAGCAACGTTTCTCTTGTACTGGACAGATGGGGTTAGGGTTTGGAATTCTACAGACTATGGCGGTCTAACTACCATCAAATTACCTCTATTCAAATCGTGGATTCCTAAAATTATAATAAAAAACATGATGAGTACAAAAACAATTTTCTATTTTGATAATGACGTGGATATTAAATCATCATACGTTCGATATTTTAATGATGGGTCAGCTCGACTGATCTGTAGCGGATTAATTGACGTGGCTTGTAGCTCAAATGTTAAATATTTTCCATTTGATACACAAAGCTGTCCAGTACACCTAATGAAGGAAGACTTCGATGACAATTTTGTTCTTCAACATTTGTCTAATGAGATTTATCTGGAGTATATAACACCAAGTTCCGAATGGAAAATCACAAGAACTTATACGGAACGAACCAGGCTAAATAAAGAGATACACCAACTAAGTTTCTATTTAGTCTTGACTAGATATTCGTTGTTTTTGAATATAAACATGGTAGCTCCTATTATTCTCCTTAGCTTTGTAAATTTGCTTGTCTTTTGCACGCCGGTACCATCAGGAGAGCGAGCTTCATTAGCGTTCACAGTACTTCTAACTTTTATTGTGTTTATGTCCGTGATAGCAAACATACTGCCGGCAAACGAACAAATATCCATTTTTAACGTGTTTCTGTCTACTCAGCTGTTCTTTAGTGCAGTGATTGCATGCTTTGCAATTCTGAGTATATACTTGTATCATAACTTTGATGAGAATGACAAAAACAGCAAGAAAATTCGTTTGGTGATCATATTGTATTCGATATATAACAAGTCTTGTTGCAAAAGAAAGGTAGACAGCTTATGTAGTCAACCACAAAAACTTTCAGAAAGTGAACAAGTTAGTCACGAAAGCAAGAAAGAGAACTTGAGTTGTGGAGATACTGGATTTCAGTATAAATCAAACATTAATCCAACACTTCTTTTAGAAGCCTTTGATTGTGTTTGTTTTCGTGTTTTTCTGGTAATCCTTTTATTCGAGCTAGTTATTTACGGTATAGTGATAGCGCTAAGGGCTGATGTGTTTTAAAAAAGAGCACAAGCCAATTTCGTGGTTGCATTGATTATTTAAAGATGTCAACTATAGAACTAAAACATTCCATTAAAATTTGGAGCATTCTTGTGTCTACAAAACTGCAGATTTTGAAACATAGTATGGGATGGTAGCCAACTGTGTCTTCTGAGCAACGTTTTGTAAAATAATAGTTCTTCAAGATTGACGAGAATTCAAGCATTATATAAGGAAGATATCATGACAAAATTACAATGGCTGAAAAATACAGTTGCATGCCAAAATCTACCAAGGACCCTATTCAGCGACAGTGCTTCAAATGAATATAGCAATGTCCCCCTCCCGTGATTCGAATAACCCCTCAAAAGTTGCCAACGTGAAGTGTTGAAGTTTGGTAGTTAGATTCTGCAAATTATGAAAAAATAATGCAAAAACCGTGCGAGTTAAAAAAAAGACTGGTGCACTATTTGATTTCTGGTGAAATAACAAATATCTATAGAGGATAGATGTATTGCATAGCCTTTTCAATAAAATGCTGTTATTTTTCTCTTCATATGAGCTCTCCAGTCAATCATTATAGAAAAAAAAATCTTTTTCCCTTACTTGTACAGATGGATATTTGTAAATGCATGCACCATTATAAATCAGTATGGAAACCCGGGGAGGATCATTGCTTGAGAGTCCAGCCGTGCAAACTGTTTGTACGCCCCACTGTTTGTTGGTTAAAGTGTGTTTAGCTTTCTGCAACATTTACATTTTTTTCCTTAAAAGATATTTATTTTGGAGAGCATGCAGGTACTGTTAGTTTCCTGTTTTTATCTAAATCGTTCATGTTTAAATAATTGCATTATATGCATATTCATTTGAATTCAGTCAATTTGATAGGTGAACACCGATCACGTGGGAGGCATATCAATGTGAAGTTGCAAATTTGACCACATGTACACGTGGCGGATTAATTTGTAAAAATGGAACCGTACTTTCCTGTAAAAAACTTTCCTGTAAAAAAAATGTGTTTTTTACATTTCGGTTAAAATATAATTATAAGATTTTGAAGTTTCATAGGGATTATGAAAGTGTTGACCGGGCGCACATTTTCAACATGTGCTAACGCGCTTCATTGAAAATGTACTTCGGTCAACACTTTCATAATCCCTTTGAAACTTCAAAAGAATGCATTCAATTCTTAAATGATATGTGTAATGAATTATCTTCCACCCTATAAGGTGTAACAGGGGATTTATTCCGTCAGTGTATTTCTTCCTTTTGGTTAAAATGCATTAGGGTATATTTTTAAAAGATTTAATTGACCAATCACAGTGGAGTACTGACCGTGATGGAATAAACACCAAGGTAGAAATACAAAAGGTTGTTTATATACCCGGATATTCTGCACGCCGGAAAGAAAGTACTCTTGCATCCAAAGCAAAATAAACATTTTGCAAACTTAGCTTTAGTTTAACTTTGTGAGTTATGGATAACATAAACAAAACGAAGTAAATTTAAATCCTCATTTTTTTCAGTTTAGTACATCTGTTCTGTCTGGTACCTACCAGACTAGTTTGTTTTTGATGCTGAGTAAAGTTAATAAAACGATTCTCGGTGTTGAGATTTATGGTCTTTATTTTTCTTAGATATGGTGTACTTGATAAACAATTGAACCAAAGGGCTACAAAAAATTAAAAACGTCCACCTTTTGCTTATCAGTAAAGAACATGATTTATTACCTCCCTTGGCTGAATGTTTCGATTATTTTCCTTGTGCTTGTGTTTTTGAGTAATGATAAAGTTTTCAACCAATTACAAGCAATAACTTCTAACTGTAATGTCCTATATTTAAACCATGTTGTAAGACATAAATTATAATTTAGAGGTACCAGAAGACCTTTTGCATCTAATGTGTACATTGTATATGGAACAGTATAAACGTATACGTATATATATTTAGCCCATTTTAGGTATTTTGATCCCGTAAATCTTTCATTCACTGTACAACTTTTTATAACGGAATGATTGACTACATTTCAAATACTAAGACTTACAAGAGATTTAGTACTTTGTTCACTAAGTGGTGTGGGTAGAATAGCTAGGTGAATAATTCTCATGAGTTTAAAATTAAGAAACACAAATAAGAAAATAAAGCAGGCATGCAAGATCAAAAGAGGTTGAGTTTTTTTAGGGGATAAACACATGAATAGATTATCATAGATGGTTTTTTCGTTTATGTCATCCTTATAAAAGCGGGGGTACAATGTATGTCTTTCCATTTGCAACTCGTGACTTTGAACTAGTCAATTGCCTTCTGATGTACAAGCTTTCACTAAGTAGCAATCTTTTAAATTGTTTTCTGCGACCAGAGCTTTTGCACACATTTAAGACGGTTTATTTTACAAGTTTGTCCCCCAGCTTTTTCCGTTCTGTCTCCTTAAATAGGTACATGTCCGGGGTACATGTATACATTACTTGGTCATGTCGCCACATGAAACACACCATTCTTAATCAAATCTAACCAATTTTTGCTTACTTTTCTTAATGCCATGACTTGTAAGTGTTTGATATAAAGCTTTAGAGACTAAGCCTTCAAGCTAACATGGTAGGCATCTTGAAAGCTTGCGAATATTTTTCAATAACACCATTCAAACTGATTGACCTTTCTTTTAACAAATGCTTGAAATAAAAAGATTTAAGTGGTCTTTTCAAATTGAAGGCTGTCGTTACTAAAGTATATAGTGATCTTTCAAAACATAAACTCGTGACAAGTACGCAAACTGGATATACTGGATATACCTTTCATGCTTTATATATGCTAACGATGTCTGAAGGCTGAACCTACAAAATGCTGTTCGAACAGACCGCGAATTAATTACTTCAAAAATCCGTTTTTTTTTTCTGTTGGAAAACAGCAGAGAAAAAAGGGGGTTTGGGTGACAAAAACCAATATAACCCTACCACTGACTTTTCTTAGATGCTGTATACCAAATGCGACTTACCGGGATTCATATTAAGTTTTTCTTCTGCCTTTAATTATGTTTTTCTTTTCTTTTTGGGGGGGGGGGTGTTCTGGAGATTGTGTTCTAAAGTTAATTTGGGATGACTGACTATTGAATCAATGAGAATTGGAGAAGTAATAACGTATGAGTTTGGATTTTATATGTCTTCTTTTAACAATTTTAGATATGCAGTGACAATCTTTTCAAAGTTCGTACCCCTAGGATAAAACAAAATGATTAGAAAAAATACTTTAACGATGCTGATGCAAACAGTGCCTTTGCTCCTTCATTCACTCCTTTTCCAATTTATGTCCATTTGACTTGTTAATATTTCAATGAAACCTCAACGCGTACTTCTAGATTAATCGAGCAGACCGAAAAGTAAATGAATTATTGATGTGTTTGAGTGGACGATTAACGTTTCGTGATCTTTGATAAACACACTTGTGTCAAGCATACAAACGTATATCTTTCAATACATCAGCTTTACAAACACGTGGCATGTGATGCAGGTTTTTTTTCTCTCTCTCTTTTGAATTGTTTCAGTAATGAAAGAAAAAAAACAACAAAAATAAAATAATTACATACAAAATAATGAGACAAAATGACGATTACCATAACTTCAAATTATGGATCAGAATATAAATCAAATATTTTTTTCTTGTATTAACTCTATGTTGGCTGCGAAGTGGATAAAAAAAATGTTCAATTACCTTGAACATCCCCTCTCCCGATTATATAAAATTGCTTGTCATTATTTAATCAGTGAAAGTTGTTTATATTATATGTGATGCTTCCATCGTCTTGAACGCGAAAGCAAAAAACAAAAAACAAAAAAATAAATAACAAGTTTTAATGCCATTTAGTGAAAGCTTGTACACGCAACCTGCTTTTTCTTAGCTGAAATGTTGCTAACTAGACGTAACAATCTAACTAATTAAGTAACCATAATCTTAGAATATTAAGCTGATTTTCTAACGGTTTATTTTTTTTTTATTTTTTTTGCATTATAACTGTTTTCTGTACACTTCTTTAAAATGTAGTAAACATTTCCTGTACTGCATTTTAAAGAGGTGTGTTCGCACTGGTGCAAACAATGCATCTGCTCTTTGGAATTCATTCAAGCATATTCCAATTAATGAGGGGATGAACAGGGAGTGCCTTTCTTCCGCTTCTTTCCTCCGTTCTCCCACCACCTTTCTCCTTTCTCCAATTCCTTTTTCTATGTCACTCTTTCTTGTCCCTTCTTCTTCCCCATTTCTTGTCCCTCTTTCCCCCGTCCCTTGCTCCTTTCTCCTACCACTAACCACTTTCTCGAGGTCTCGCTATACTTTGCTCGCCTTCTCATTTATGTAAATTCGTAAAAGTATGGCAATGAAACATCAATGAGTACACCGAAATCAATCGAGCAGACCGAAAGGTCAATAAATATTCTGTTGTTTTAGAGTGATCAATTAATGTCTGAAACATCTTATACGTGATCTTTGAGTAGTACACTTGTGCCATGCGTGCAAACGTATATCTTTCAATACACCAGCTTTGCAAACACGTGACATGTAATATAAGTTTTTTTGTCTATTGATGTTTTACTTGGTATTAAAAATAACAAACAAACAAAGAAACAAAGCACAACATACCCAGACATATTGTTTTTCTAATAGTTCGGAATATAAACCTGTCCTATCATTTCAAATCGATTTTCTTGTATCATCTTGAAAAAGAATAGTGAAAATTCGCTCCGAGTTTTCAGAACATTTTTTTTCAATAGATATTTATGAATCGGCAATCTTCATGATGCGGAGCCAAAGCCCTTTGCGTTTGGTTTTGGGGTATGATTGGGGTAATGAAGATCACTTTTGGTTTGTTCTGGTTTTGCGCATACATTTAATTTATCCTTTCGCGATAACAGTTGCTTTATCTATGAAATTTTTACTAAAAATCACATTAATTATTTAATTTTTAAAATTACAAACTGATGCCGGGTTTTTAAGACATAAATCATTTACGTTATTCTCCATGTACGCCTATGCGAAACGTCAATACGTATACGCCTTTGTATACGTCTTAGATGCAACATCTCTTATACTGACATAACACAGAACAGTTCCAAGGAAATCAGTATAACAAACTGAATCCACATTACCATGTTGATTTTATGACATCGGACACCAAAAATAAAAAAAATAATTATTAATACTAGCTAGCAGTGTACATGGAAGATATTGATATCAGTATAAAACATTTTGAAACACATTATAAGCAGCAAAATACCATTCCTGCGATTTCAAAACGCAAGTTAAAAGATTGTAAAAAGAGTATATATTTGTTCCGGCAGATAAAGCAGCCAATAATGTGGTCGTTGTTTGACGTAAGTATTACATCGAGGTGATTCGGAATGAAATTACCAATTCAAGTACATTCCAAGCTACCACGTCAACAGAAACACAAATAATTGATGATCATATGATAGCTACAGATGAACTAAAAGCAACTTCTAATCATAAAAGCATTCCTACTATGTATTGGCTTCCTAAACTTCACAAAAATCGTTTCAAATTTCTTTTTATTTCGACATCAAATATATACATGTATGTATATATATATATTTTTTTCTTCTTCATTTTTTATAACCAATTTTTATAATCAGTGTGAATGGTATTATAAATGTTAATGATGTCTGAGAGCTGAATGTATGTTGTAATTGATTATATGTTCTTTATGGGCCCTTTGATTAGGTTAATAAAGTATTCTTAATTCTTATTCAACTACACATATTTCTGTTTTCTTGACAAGTGCACTTGCTACCATAAGTAATCTCGTCATCACTTTCAGCAACAAATGTTATGAAAACAGTTGAATTAATTACTTTTTGAGTGTTGAAAAATTTGGTAGAAGTTTTGGAAAGACTTAGATCTGTTAATTCAATTTTTTACAAATTCAAATTCAAATTTTATTACCTTAAACTATATATAGTTCGTGATAAACAAACATATTAAATTTAATGAAGCATGCACATCTGTCGATAGCTATGGGTACTACATACCCGCTTACACTTATCAAAGAGAAATTTTTGTGTTTGATCAAATGGTCCTTCAAAAAATCAGGATGTACTTACATTTGTTGCAATACCTTTAAATGGTTTTTAGTGACGACAAACATGACAAATATATCAACTGGACTTGTCAGGATATGATAAAAGCATAAAACATGATTCTTGATAATTTTTTTGTTCGTTTCGGTGATACAGTCTATCGGCAAAAAATAGGTATTCATATGGGTACCAACTGTGCACCTCTCTTAGCAGATTTATTTCATTATTGCTACGAGTGACAATTCATGGCCAAAATTAAAAAAAGAACCCTTCTAAACAGCTTTAAGTGGATATTTTTAACAATACATATAGATATTTGGGCGCAATTTTTCCTTAAATAATTCTGAATTTTCTTAATTTACAGACGAAATTTATCCTGCCGAATTTACTTTAAATAAATCCAATACCAGCAGCGATCATACTCCTTTTCTTGATCTTGATATATCAATAAATCAAGGAAAATTAAACACTTAAGTTTATGATAAAATGGATGATTTTTCTTTCCTTATAGTTATTTTCCCATCTCTACGGCGATGTTCCGTTAGCCCCTTCTTACGGGATATACATTTCAAAATTGGTCCGATATGCACAAGTATGTAGTAATGTTTCTGACTTCAAAAATCGAATTTTGACTAACTGAAATTATTTTTGCATCAAGGGTTTAAATATCATAAATTGATAAAGACATTCTCTAAATTTTATTATAGATACATTGACTTATTAAGGAAATTTGGTTCTACATGCAGGGGTCTTATACAACGAGGCATTTCAAATCAAAACTAATGTCCTTCCAAACTTATTAATCCGTTGAACAAACTTATTCATAAATGATATAAATTATTGTTAAATCTTCACTTCTGTTATTATTTTTATTTTATTTAGATCAATTTCCAATGCTTTACACTGTAACTAAATTAAAATATTATTTCATATTGGCAGTAGTTGGCATTGCACAATATCATGTTCTTCCTTCATAACTGATGATGTTGTTATACCAAATCTATTTAGAAGTATTTCAATTGAAGTTTCATATGTTCGAAGGCTGATATCATAGTCAACTGAAATTATGTCATTAGGTAGCTGCCAGTAACTGTCAGGACAGCATTTGTCCGGACAGTACCCGTGTGTATTGTCTTCAAGTTTTATGTACTTCATTGTAAATCTCGTCTTGATAACTTAATTGGACTTTTTTTCTAGTTTTTTTTTTTTACTGTGAGTCTTTTTATGTATTTATTTTCAGCCATTCACCACACATATTGGGAGGGTTTGGATCCATGAAAATGAGTTTAACCCCACCGCAATTTTTGCGCCTGTCAAAGTAACCCCACCGCAATTTTTGCGCCTGTCAAAGTCAGGAATGTGTTGGTCATTTGCTTGTCCTTGTCTTCTTATAAAATTTTAGTTTCTTGATATTCGGGTAATTGGATGTGGTTTATTCACTTTTTACTTTTTGGGGGCCATTTAGGGCTTGATATATGGTGTGAGGTTCCTCGCTGTGTTGAAGACCGTACGGTGACCCCTAGATGCTTTGTTTTGGATCGTTTTAACCTTGAGATGAGATGTTGTCTCCTTGACATTTACCCCATTTCCTTTCTTTTTCATATTCTAAAAGAAATAAATGGCAACAGATGAAAACACAAATGGGTAAAACAGGTGCTCTTGAATAATAGGTGCGATTTGTCATCAATTTCACGTAATATGGTACATGGATATGTTAAATCTTATTCCCGCCGAAGAATATTCCCGTTCTGTAACTGTTCCCTTTGAAAAAGGACCATTTGATTTTTCAGGGGGCTGGGTTTTATTAGAAGAAAATTCTGGCCCCAATTTTTACCCCTTAAAAAGTATCTGACCAGCACTTCGGTTGAAAAAAAAATAACTTTAGAAAAAAGTATTGTTCAACAAATTTCCTAGCATAGGGTATATATGGGAAAAGCACCCCCCCCCCCCCCCTCACACACACACACCGAAAATCCAACAAGGACTATGCTTTATTATGTAAATGCGTCTATTATTCAATTGCTGATGTCAATTTCTTTATTTTGTAAATGACGAACATTTTGCGATTTTGTCAGAAATATGTATGAATATATAAATTTAAAATCAACAAAATTATTACTGTTTAATATATGTTGAAAGGGAAAAGAATCGGCATTTTATGTCGCTCATTCGGAACGAGATGTAATACACAATTTCGTCTTTACACCTGAGTGGATTTCGTACAAGATGGATAAAGTACACAATTGATGAACATAGCGTGGTTTTACAAAAGACGCAGAGGTATTCATTAATAAGTTGAAAAAAAATATTTCAAAGGGGCTTTATTAAGATTGTAGATGTCGTAGAGTTTTCAAGAGTATAAAATTGACGAAAAGAAGATCATTGAAATAATCTTTAAGCTATAACTTGTGATCTGTGTTAGACGTGTGTAAATTTATTACAGGAAATAATTTGACTTATGCATTTTTTTTAAATTTTTTTTATGCATATTGAAATATCCATTTAAAATCGAGGAACGCCCTAACTAGGAGAACGTGTAATTTTTTCTCTTGGATAGAACAATGTATATAACAGTTGTTAGGATTAATGACAATACTAGGTTCGCTCCTTATTATTATTATTTGGCTCACCTCACCCAAGGAGTCAGTGTTAGCTAATGCCATCACTTGGCGTCCATGGTCCATCGTCCGTCCGTCCGTTGAACTTTCACATTTTCATTAACTCCTCTTGGCCTCATGGTAACTTCAAGATGACGCGTTGTTCTTTTGGTTGTTTTATCATGCATTTGTAGAGGCTTTATCTCATATGTGCATTTACTCCATATCTTTTCATTCACCATTTATAGGAATGATTTATCAGGTTTGGGAAAACAACAATTGGGGTACTATACCCCAATTGATGTATAATATCCCAATTAGGGTATATGGTTATATCCCAACACTGCACGAAAACACCCATTTACTGTTAAGATAAATTATAGTTAAACTTGCTGTAAATTCCGAATTGAAAGAATTGTATGGGAGTTTATTGTTTTAGTAAATGTCAAATTTAGTACTAGTTTAAATTACATTTACTGATCACAGTAAGTTCACACATTTGCAAGTAATTTAATAAAGGGTGAATTCGAAAATTTATAGAGTTGAAAATATATTAAACTAGACATTTTCTAAATTAATTGTATGCTTAAATTAGACATTTAATCAAATTAAACGCTGAAAAAATTGTGTATGTGAAATTTATTTGTAAAGTAAATTCATGGTTAACTTTGAATTTAAAAAATTTATTACTTGTAATTTCATTTTTACATGGATTAAACTCCATCGGTAAACGAAAATTTATTTCAAATATCCTAATTGAATTACCGGTAATTTCCAAGTTTATTCGAATTTTACTGGATGTGTAAACCATTGCCACTTTCAAATTGAAGAATTTAATACCATGTTATTTCCATGTGTATTTGAAATTTACTGGACGTGTAAACCATTGTCGAATTCAAATTGTAGAATTTAATACCAGGTAATTTTTATGTGTATTTGAAATTTACTGGACGTGTAAACCATTGTCGCTTTCAAATTGAAGAATTTCATAATGGGTAATTTCCATATGTATTTAAAATTTACTGGACGTGTAAACCATTGTCGCTTTCAAATTGTAGAATTTAATACCAGGTAA